>PVIY010000069.1:0-296838 GCA_004026745.1 Myrmecophaga tridactyla
TTCTAGGAGTCTGATAGTTATGACTCATATTTAGATCTTGATCAATTTTGAGGTGATTTTTGCATCAGGTGTGAGATAGCAGTCCTTGTTTTTGCAAAAGGAGAGCCAGTTGTCCCAGCACAATTTGGTTAAGAATTTGTTATTTCCATATAGAGCAGTCTTTGTACCCTCATCAAAAATCAGTTGGCCATAAACATGAGGGGTGATCTCCTTTTCTTGAATAATTGCTTTAGCAAGAACCACAAGTACACTATTGAAAATTTAGCATCCTTGTTTTGTTCTTAATCTTAGAGGGAAAGCTTTCAGTCTTTCACCAATATGAAAGATGTTAGTTGTAGGCTTCTCATATATGCCCTTTGTCATGTAGAGGAATCTTCCTTCTATTTCTAGTGTTTCAGGTGTTTTTATCAAGAACAGGTGCTGGATTTTGTTAAATACCTTTTTTCTGCATCAATTGATATGATCATGTGTTTTTCCTTGCTTCATTCTGTTAATATATTGTGTTACATTAATTGATTTTCTCATGCTGAAACACCCCTGCATACCAGAGATAAATCCCATTGTTCATGGTTTATAATTATTTTAATATGCTGTTGGATTCAGTTTGCTAGTATTTTGATGAGGATTCTTGCATCTATAAACACAAGTGATATTGGTCTGTAGTTTTCTTTTCTGGCGGTATCTTTATCTGCCTTTGGTGTGAAGGTGATGTTGGTCTCATAGAATGAATGAGGAGGTGTTTCCTATTCTTTATTTTTTTCAAGGGTTTGAGCAAAACTGGAGGTACATCTTGGAATGTTTGGTAAAACGCCCCTGTGAAGTCATCTGGTTCCAGGCTTTTCTTTGTTGGGAGGTTTTAAATTACAGATTCAACCTCTTTATGAGTAACTGGTTTGCTGAGATCATCTATTTTTTCTTGGTTCAATGTAGGTAGTTTGCGTGCTTCTAAGAATTGGTCCATTTCATCTAAGTTATCTAATTTTTTGGCTTTCAATTGTTCATAGTATCCTCCTATAGTCCTTTTTATTTCCATGTGATTGGTAGTAATGTCTCCATTTTAATTTCTGATTTTTATTATTTCTATTGTCTCTTATTCTTTGTCAGTCTAGCAAAAGATTTGTCAATATTATTGTTCTTTTCAAAGATCAAACTTTTGTTTTTGACGATTCACTCTCTTTTTTTTTTTACTCTTCTATTAAATTTATCTCTGGTCTAATCTTTGTTATTTTCTTTCTCCTGTTCATTTTGAATTTAGTTTGTTCTTCTTTTTCTAGTTCTTCCAGTTTAGAGGTTAGGTCTCTGATTGAATGCTTCTTAATGCTTTTTAATGTAAGCATTTAGAATTATAAATGCTCTGATTTGAATGCTTTTCAATGTAAGCATTTAGAATTATAAATTTCTCTCTCAGCATTGCCTTCACTGCATCCCATAAATTTTTTATGTGTATTTTTATTTTCATTCATCTTAAGATATCTCTTCATTTCACTTCTGAGTTCTTCTTTAACTCATTGGTTGTTTAATGTCCACATATTTGTGAATTTTCCATTTCTCCCTCTATTATTGATTTCTACCTTCTTCCATTGAGGTCAGAGAAGATACACTGAATGATTTCAATATCTTTTATTGTATTAAGATTTGTTTTGTGACCTCTTACATGGCTGGAGAATGATCCATGTTCACTGGGGAAGAATGTGCATTCTATTGCTATTGTGTGAAGTGTCTCTTAGGTCTAAGTTGGTTAGAAGTATCATTCAATTTTGTATTCTTATTGATCCTCTCACTAGATGTTATATCCATTATCAGAAGTCATGTAGTAAAGTCTCCTATTAATGTAGAATGATCAGTTTCTCCTTTCAAATCTGTCAGTTTTTGCCTCATATATTTTTGGGCTCTACTACAATTGTCATATCTTCTTGTTGAATTCACCCTTTATCAGTATATAATGACCATCTTTTCTCCTCATAAATATTTTTGACTTGAATTCTATTTTATCTGATACTAGTATAATTATCCCAGCTCTCTTTTGGCTACTACTTGCATGGTATATATTTTTCCTATTCTTTCACTTCCAATCTATTTGTATCTCTGAATTTAAGTTGAGTCTCTTGCAGATAGCATATGTTTGGGCTAGGGTTTTTAAAAGATTCTGACAATCTCTGCCTTTTGACTGGAGACTTTAATTCATTTACATTTAAAGCTACTACTGATAGTGCAGGACTTTCTTCTGCCATTTTTTTCTAGTTAACCTTTTCAAGTCTTATACCGTTTTGCCCCTCAATCCTTCCACTGATAGTTGGATATACGTATATATAATACATAATAGAATCATTTCACTAAAATGCTTAGTATAGTCTTCAGTAGCTAGAAAAATGTCTCTTTTTTCTAATAATCACTTCAACTGGCCTTGAAGTCATTTTAAGCATAAAAAGCCCTTGTTGAAATAGTTTGTTGCTGGTTTTATCTCAAAAATTTACTTTCATTCCCCGTATCCCTCCCTTGCTCTGCTCATAAGAATGAAATAACATATGAACTAATAACAGCACCTTACTCCTTTTTTTTTGTATGCTGCATGGCAGGGTCACATTTCACTATTTTTCCATGTGAGTATCCATTATTGCAGCACCATTTTGTTGTTTTTTGTTTGTTTTGTTAGTTTTTTTGTTTTGCTTGTTTGTTTGTTTTGTTAGTTTGTTTTTTGGGAAGTACATGGACTGGGAAATAAACCCAGGTCTCCTGTACAGCAGGCAAAAATTCTACCACTGAACTATCCTTGCACCCCCCTTATTTCCTTTGAAGGAGAAGATCAAAAGCCCAAAAAGTCAACAACAAGAGGGTCTGACAAGATAACAGGACATATTAATAAGTTTTTCCTCATTTATTTATTTATTTATTTATTTATTTATTTATTTATTTATTTATTTATTTATTTATCAATTTTTCTTCTGGGTCCTGGTCATTTCTTTGTCTGACTGGGGTTATAAAAACCCAAACCACCTTCCCACTCTGAATTGGTCTTAGAAAGTTTTTACTCCATTTTCTTGATGATGCAGTTTCAACAAACTCACCTTCTCACCAAGATAAAGAGATGTAGTGCCCTGTTTGATGTGGGATCAGGTGGGCCTGACTATTTAGGACTGTGCTTTCTGGTGGTAACAATAGCTAATTCTGTGTCTGTTGGATCTTTTGTGTGGTGTACCAATGGAGTTCCTTCTCTTATCTATTCGTATATATTTTTCATCTGTTTTCTTTGAGGTTACCATGGGGTTAACATTTATCATCCTAAATATACAGCAGTTATATTTGGTTTGACACCAGCTGAATTTCAGTAACTTTTCCTATATCCCCCAGTTCTGAGGGAGCACACTGTCTCCAAGTCTCCTCTGTCATCATCTTCATCCAGGACAGGCTGAAACAATGGCCATCGCTTCCCCATCCTGGGTAGGCTGAAACTAATGACCACCATCAGTGCAGGGCTTCCCGTACTCCAAAAGTCATCAGACAAAAACTATGCTCACTGATCGGCTATGCCCATCCATGGTCTTGGGGGGGGGAGAATTTTTATACCCCTTTCTGTCACTGGTGAGTTAGCTAGGTGCTGGATCCCACAGTGGCCTGTCCCAAGAGTGGGGTGTGGACACTGGTAATTACTCCATGGAGAGAGCAATTGATCTATATTTAGCTTAATTTGCCAGCCTTTTCCACTGCTTTTCCCTGGATTTTTTTTTTTTTTTTCGCATGGGCAGGCACTGGGAATCAAACCTGGGTCTCCAGCATGGCGGGCGAGAACTCTGCCTACTGAGGCAACATAGCCTGCCCTCTTCCCTGGGTTTTGTACAGTGTTCTAATGGCTTCTAGAGTTCAAAATAGTTACCTCAGTCAGTTTTTGCCTGTTAACTAGACATTCTCTTGGAAGAACTGAATCCCAGAGCTCCCTACTTTACCATGTTCTCACAATCCTCTGGAGAGTACTTTTAATAAAATTTTAAGGAACAGGTATTTGCAAACTATAAGCAGTGGATACTGCCCAATATGTAGAAAAGCAGCTTGCCTGATTCAAGGATTCATGATTGTCAAGAATTTCTGACGTGGTTAGACCATTTCTCAATAGAAGACACTAATAGAATCACATTGATCTCATCAATAAATCAGTCCAAACAGTTAGTATTCTACCTGCCGACGAAATACTGTCAGTCAGTGAAAAATGTGTGCACCCATGCATTCTTGGGTGGGGAGCTGTGACACATTTTCACTTCTGCAGTAAGTCATAGCAAATCTGTTGGGCAACCACTATTTTCCCCCAAGTACATATATAACCACAGAACGGCAGACAAAACAAATCAACCAACCTTGCATCTCCTGTGACGAAATAGACTGCAATGTCTATTTCCTAGAACATATCAGTGATTTCATCATTCCCTGAAGATTAGCATGAACAATGCACATGTACATTAGGGAAATAGTCTAAATTCCCTTTGGGATTGCAGCCACACACAGAGCGGGGGAGGAGTGAAACAGAGGTGTCTACTCTCCTCGAGTTTTTGACAGAATCATTCTTTGGAGATATATATTTCTGAATATTCCCTAAGCACATGTAATCTAATTATATGACCCCAAGCAAAAAGTCAAGTAGGGATATATTGAAACTATATCTATGTGTAATACAGACAGATTGAAAGCCAAAGGGGTGAAATTCAGAAGTGTCCACAAAGTCATCTGCCTTACACTCTGCTAGCCAGAAACCATATCTGAGACAA
This sequence comes from Myrmecophaga tridactyla, assembly GCA_004026745.1. NCBI lineage: Eukaryota > Metazoa > Chordata > Mammalia > Pilosa > Myrmecophagidae > Myrmecophaga > Myrmecophaga tridactyla. The sequence continues at coordinate 4,755 of PVIY010000069.1, forward strand.
AGGCATGAGTTAGAGGTTTAACTGAGAAGGGAATTAAATTCAGGGAGGAGGATGAGGAACAGGTCAGCATGAAACAAGGTAGTACAAGGATGCTTTAAACAAGGGCTATTCCTATGGGCATCTGGTACTTCATCCTACAGAAATTTCTGGAGAAACTTGTGAAATGGCTCTCAGAATAGGAGGAAACTACAGATGAAAGGGAGATGCATTGATTCATTTGCTTCTATCCCCTTGTAAGCCAAGAGTTGACTCATAAAGCATTAGCTACTCTACACTTTCTGGTAACACCTGTAAAAAGGTCAAGCAAGTCACAGGCTTCCTGTCCTAAGTGTCAGAGAGGTGACAGAGCAAGATAAAGGAGAGGTTAATCAGGGGCACCTGAACAAAATGTAACCAGTCACCACAGCAGTAACTAAAAGGTAAGGCATTTAGGATTTGTAGAGTGCACGAGAAATTTCAGACACATTGTGTTCCACATTAAAATCCTAATACTAAGGCAAAACATTAGCAAATTTGATTCTACTGGATATTTCTGGAACGTTAAGTCACTTAGGAAATGGGTTGTTTTAAAACTGAAAGCAAATCTCTGGTTTGCAATATTGTATTCTCTAATGGGAAAAGGGAAAGTTAAGTGCTCTCTGGGTTTCTCTCCAAAACTTTCCCCTTACTGCCCCTACATTTTTCACATTATCCTTCTAATTCTTATAATTGAAATGCCAGGAAAATCCCCTGCTCTATTTCTGTCCCAAATAATAGATTTAGAGAGCAATGAGATACCATCATTACCCTGATGATATTCAGCTGTGCCATTCATTTCCTCTGGACTCAGATGGCGCTGAGCCTCTAAGCTTCCTTCAGCAGCCAAGTCCAGAGGAGAAATGAGCTGGCATTCTTCCAAATCATTAAAGACAGAGAGATCTGGCTGGAATGCTTGAGAAATACCAAGGGACTTGAAAAAAGGAAGTTCGGGCTTTCTCAAATGAGATGACTCACACAGCCCAGCCTAGTGTCAGTCTATTTCTAGATCTCAATCTGTCCAAGCATTTCCAGGCAGCACCTATGGAAATGAGCACCTTTTGTCTTCTTGCATTTAACTCGAACCTTGCAAACTATATTTCCTGATTCAATGTTTGCCTGGGAACTCTTCAAACTGTGTTTTGAGCAGGTGAACAGAACTTGTGTGTAGATTATGCTGGTCCTGTGAAACAGAAAACTTTGAATTCTTCAAAAGAAAAAAGAGATATATATCTAAAGCACTAATTATAGGTGCAAAATTTCTAACAAGTAATCTTTAAAATAAAAAGTGATTTAAAACTAGAATGCACCAGGTGAATTGAGATCTGACTGACTACTCTTTCTTCCCACCTCCAGACAATCTTGTAAGAGGATATATTTAAAGACAGGTCCTCATGATAGAAATCCTTATAATTGGCTTTGAGTATTTCCCATGTAAGGCTACTATCATCTGATATGCCCTGACAAGCAACTGAATCATTACTGTAAGGAAACATAAAAGAAGGATGAGTTCAGATTGTATTTATATGCCTGTAATATATGTGAAATGAACATAGTTTTAAAAAAACAAAAGAAGGCACTTGTCAATTTTTTTCAATTTTTTCAGTGTCATAGAAGTACACTGTAGCCAGTTTTGACACTAATGGTTTATCTTCCCATTAAAATTCATGGGAGAAATAAAACATCAGTGACATTCCTCCCATCAGAATGCATCAAGTGACAATAGCATTTTACCATGTGGTTAAATTGCCATTATAAGATAGATGACAGTTCTTTCAATGATTGCCAGCACTTCTTTTAAAGGTGATGATGTCTTTGCTATAAGTACTGGCATGGAAAGGGAGAAAAATAAAATACCTTGATATAAGGAGAGTTTTTGGAAACATGAGGTAATTTTACTTTTTTTCCACCCTATAATAGATTCAGTTTCACCATGATGCCAGAAACCATGCCATGTAAAATTATTTTTCATTTAATAATCGCGCATTTTAGAGCAAAGGCATTGTAGGTACAGGATTCTCAGGATAAGCCCGTGCTGCTGCAGGATGTTTCTGAATGCAAGGTGGTATTCAATTTCCTGAAATACCTGCGATTTCTACAGATTAACCTTTTGAAATTCATGAACTCATTCAAAGTTTTTGCCATTTTCCTTTCCAAAAAAAAAAGGCATACACTAAAGCATAAAAATTCATTTTTATATGACTTTCACAGGTGCTTAAATATTTGCTGAAAGACAACACTTGAGTTATAAATCTTGCTTCTTTCTCCAATCTAGTTAATAGTAGTGCTTATTTTGGGAAAGGTGCTTATTTTGGAAAGAGAGAGGTGGAAAAGACATAGGACAGAAGGAGCATTCTTTAGGATTTCTATGAGCAAAAGGACACCACATTAAATCTTATAATACATATATATAATTTATATTATAATTTTAAAAGGCATTTACATTTAAAATGTTAGCACTTCAAAGTGTACTTATATATGTCATCCCTTAATATTCCAAATATTCCATCGAGGAGAGCAGAGTAAGTGTGATTATTCCAATTTTTACATCAGGAGACTTATATTGGCCGCACAATACATATTCCAGTGCTTTTAATGTACCATTCAATAGTCATTCCTTTACTTTTGCAGCATCAACATCACCTGGGAGCCTGTTAGGAAGGTAGAAGCTAGACTCTAGTCTAGACCTACTAAGTAAGAATGTGCCTTTAATTTGTTCCCCCAAGTGATTACTTTGCACACTGTAGCTCGAGAAGTACCACTCTCTGCCATAGAATCTCTTCACATAGAGCTAGCCATCAGTGAATTAATTAAGATTATTGATGGGAAACATTTCTCCGCCACAGTTTCTTAGTTGCTCTGGCTTTATTATCCAAGAGAAGGGATACTTAAACAGAGTACTATTACTTGGTGACATCTCGAGAAGAGTGGCTGTTATTAAAATGCAATGAAGCTTGAAGGGAAAATATTCTGCTTCTCCACATTTCAGGTTCAATCTAAGCCTGATTCACCTTGTTTAGCATGATCCTCCTTGTCATGGTCAGGTTCACGTGTCAACTTGGCCAAGTGGTGGTACCTGTTTGTCTGGTTGGGCAAGTGCTGGCCTGTCTGTTGTGATGAGGACATTTCATAGAATTAAAGCATGATCACGTCAGCTGCATCCACAGCTGATTCCATTTGTAATCAGCCAAGGGGAGTGTCTTCTGCAATGAATGATGATTAATCCAATCACTGGAAGCCTTTTATGGAGAATTCAGAAGAGCCAGGCTCTCTCCCTGCTTCGGCCGGCAAGCCTCTCCTGTGGAGTTCGTCCAGACCCTCCATCAGAATTGTCAGCTTCACAGCCTGCCCTGCGGATTTTGGACTCTGGTTTCCCATGGTTATATGAGACACTTTTATAAATTTTATATTTGCAAGTGTTTCCTGTTGATTCTGTTTCTCTAGAGAACCCTAATATACTCCTCTCCTTCTTCACAAAATAGGACTAGCAAGGATTAAAGTCATACAGTCAAATCAAGCCATCAGGGTTCCTAAAACTACCACATGCTTAATCAAGAATTAGCTGTACATACAACTGTAAGAAATGGATTTGATTATTTCTATTTTATGGAACAAGAAGCAGGCTTATAAGTAATATGACAAGGGTCATATAGATAGTAGTTGGTGTGGGAAATTAACTGTATATCCATCTGACCCCAAAGTCTAACATCCTAACCAGTTCTAAATTTGTGTGTGTTGTTCCAGGAGTACGGGATATGGGAGGATGATATTTTGTATATTCTAAAGATCTAAAGATTGGCACACATCTAGAAATTTATATGACTATTAAATATGAATGGATATTATAAGTGTTAATTTCTATCTCTTCGGCCAATCAATTAATATTTGAAAACCATTTTCCTCTCGCTTATTTTTTTCTGATTACTTTTATATTTGTATTTTAAGTGTTCCTTTGCCTAATAGCCATTCTTCTGACTATAATATTTTAGCTTGTCGTAGATGAGTGAATATAAGCACAGTTTTTAAATATATGTCAATAGATGAAAATATAATTGCCATTATCAGCTTAATAAAAAACAGACTGTTCAATTACTTTAAAGATTGTCTATTTTGATAACTCTACAGAGAGTCTTGAGTGTTAATTCCAACTTTCCTCCACACAATGAGACACTAATTAGATGCTGAATATTAATGAATCTTACTATCCCATTATGTAAAATAAGGCTAATCATATCTTACTGTTAACTAATTTACAGTAATGTCAAAAAAAAACAAATGAGACAATGTATATGAAATTTTGCTACCATTCAATAAAAGGAAAAAGTATGATGTGTTCTTGTTTTTATCAAGTTTATACTGAAATTTAATTTACATGTTATGAGGAAGTTCATTATGAAACATAAAACATAAATAACCCAATCTTTATACTTACTGATAAGTATAAAAAATCTTTATACTTACTGCTAAGATTAAAGTCTAATGTTCCTTTAAACACACACACATCTTCCTCTCTCAATGTAAGGCCTTGCTTAAATGGTATCTTCTCAGAGATGACATTCTTATCATTGCCTCCAAATAACAAGAATAAATTATTACCTATTCCTATTTCTATATTTGTTTATTGCATGTCTCCTGCCCTAGAAGGTGATTCTTTGAGAATAGAAACTTTGGTTATTTTGTTAACTACTGGATCTCCAGAGCCCAGAACAGTGGCTGGCAAATAGCATGTTAACAGCAAATGTCTGTTGAATGAATGAATAAATAAATGAATGAACTAAATCTGTGTATTGTTATAGGCAAATATTTACCTATCATATTTATTTCTAAGAGACCATACTATCTCTAAGCATGACAATACTTTTCAGAATTCTAATTTCTATGGTTAGTGAGAGATTTGTACTTTCAACCAGATTTACAAACCCAGTAGGTACTAACAGACTACATCGTATAGCTGTAAATAATTCAGGCTTTGTAGTGATTTGGATTTGAAACCCAGTTCTGCCACTTTTAGCTATGTGACAGTTCAAGCACCCCAATCTTTCTGAGATTCATGTTTTTGCCATCGTAAAAAGAGATAATGTAGAAATATCAGCATAGCACATGATTCATAGTAAATATTCACTATTTGATCACTTTAATTAATGTCATCAAATGCACTGGCTATCTCACAGAATTAAAAAGCATTTAGATGTGTTGTATAAATTCAGGTTGAATATATATATACTTGTATGTCTATTCATATCACTTGCCTCTACTAAAGTATTAATTACTGTTGAAAATAACTGGGAATTTAAGAAATTCATAATTTAGTTGGAAAAATATAGGATAGACATACAAATTGAAAATGGTATAAGCTAGCACCATCATGAGCAATCATTAACACTGGAATGGACAGTAAGTACCACTGGAGTTTGGGAGAGGAAGTGACCACTTACCAGTAAAATAGAAAAGAAAAGCCTCATGGATGAGGGACCAATTAAAATAGTAAGAACGCCTACAGATATCATTCACTTGTCCATTATTCAACACACTTTTAGTTTCTGGTTACTACTTGCCATTCTCTCTTTGCACACTCTGGTAATACAACAGTTAAGAAAACTCCTGTCTAAACCACATGGAGCTAATTTTTCTAATGATAGATACCAGCAAACAAATGATATATGATCTATGGATGTTATAAATATATGATCATTTTAGGCAGTGATGAGTTGCATGAAGAGAATTTTAAAAGGGTAAAAGAATAATTAGAAAGGGGAAGTTCAGGGGAGCCTAAGGAAATAACATATGAATTGAGAAATAAATGAATGAAAGGAAACTGATATGTAATCTTTTCTGGGATGATTGTTCCAAAAGAAAGAATTCCAAGGTCAATGAAATGTTCATTTATCCAGCATATTGCTAATGAGACAGAAAGACATTAAAAAGAAAGAAAAAAGAAAAATGAATAAGGGATAGGTCATCTGATTGGGATCGGGTCTGAGGAAGGGCAGTCAAAGACATATCCACAGGTTTGAATCAGAATGATTTCTCCATTAACTGAAAAGAAGAGTTCAAGAAGAGGAGCAATTTTGAGGGAAAATAAGGTGTTTAATTTTAAACATCCTAAATTGGAGATGATCTTGAGAACTCCTAGAGGCAATAAACAGCTGGAGAGACAAGTGCTAAGAAGAGGGGCCAAGGTTAAATAAGTTTTAGGTGTCAATACATTATAAATGACAGTTAAAGTCCTGAAGAAGCAAAGGACATAAATGCTTATAAATCAATCAGAAGGAAGAAAGGTAAATATATATTTCTCCAGACCTAATATTTTTCTAATGTTTCTTTTCTCAATAGTGGTGGCATCCTTTATCGAGTTAGGTGTGCTGATTTTAAACATACCCTCAAAGTCTTTCATATACCTCCTCTTGAACAGAGACTGTCCTTATTGACATGCTTCAAATGAATATAATGTGCTAAGCCTTGTATTGAGTGATTTCCAAAGTTAAGCCATAAGAGCTATAGAACTTCTACTTGACACTCTCTCAGGAAGTTTGCCCCTGGAACCCAGCCACCAAGATGTGAAAAATTCAAACACCTACATGGAAAGTCCAGATGTGGATGCTCTGACTACATACAGCTCGACATATCCCAGCCATCAGCCTGCATGAACATCAGAAATGTGAATAAGAGGGATTTCAGCTGAGTCCATCTCCAGCCTTTAAACTGATCAGCAGATACCAAATAGGACACAGATGAGCTGCCCCCACCAAGCCCTGCCCAAATTACAGATACCTGAGTAAAATATATTTTGCCTGTTTAAGCTACCAAGTTTTGGAATCATTTTTTATGCAGTTATAGATAAATGAATATGATGTAAGCCAGAAATGCAAAATTCATATATGATACTGAATGGCCTTTCACCCAGTACCACCTTATTTAATCCATCAACACACTGTATGGATTTTACCTGTCAAATAATGTCTGAAATTCATTTACTTCTATTTCCACAATTACTAGTCTTTTTCTAAAATTTCTTCCATGGACAATCTTCTAATCCATTCTTCACATTAGAGCGAGCACACTATATTTTTAAAATGCAAATTTGATTATACATATCCCAAGGTCCAAAAAATGCAACCATTTATTAATGCTTTTATAATGAAAACAAATTTCCTTAACATGGCTCATAGACTCTTGCATAGTCTGGCCCCTAGTTGCCTCTCTAGGCTTATTCATAAACAATCCTCTCTTTGATCATTATCCTCTAGCACTCTGGCCTTCTAATTTCTTCATCCATACTTCCTTCTGTCACAGTCTTTGTACATAGTACTCACTCTACCTGTAATATTTCCTCTCTCGTCTTCTTGTATTTAAATTTTACTCATTTTTCAGATGTCAGTTTATTCTGATAAATCTTCCCATGTGTGGGCAAATTACCCTGTAGAATGTTTTAATAGAGTCAAATGCCTCTGCTTCTTTCAACTTCCTTATTTTTGTAAAGTTGCACTTATGAGTGTTTGTGTGATTATGTGTGTTAATTCTCTCTCCCCTCCACAAGATGATAAGTTTAATGAGGGCAGTGGTTATATTCAATATTGTCCCCAGAACCTCGTCCAGTGCTTGGCACATAGAAGGCCCCTCAACAAATACTTGTAAATTAAGGTAATAAGAAATGAATATAAAGATATTTCGATCAGCAATATAAGAGGAAATCTTAATTCTAAGTGTTAAAGCGAAGGGAGGAGAGAAATAGGTGAGCCATCTATCTTTTAGGGCTCTATTGTGCCTGCTCTACTCATCACACGCCCTGGTTCATTTATCTCAAGTCTCATCTGATGAAGAAAATTGATCAACCTGGTAAATAATTTCCCAGATTTCTTTGAATACAGTTATTAATGTATTAATATGTTACTCTCCCAGGAAAAGAGGCATTTTATGATATAATGCCTTAGAGTGTATGTCTGTGTTTGTGCATGTGTGGTGTGTAAAGGAAGGAAAGGCAAGAAGCAACACAGGAGTCAAAAAGCCAAGATTAAGAGAGGGTAAAAAAAAGAGACAAAGAGAACACATCCTAACTTTAAATACAACATAATCAATATTATTGGTTACCCAATATTTGTTTCCCTTTTCAACAACAGTTTTATTGAGATATGTTCACATACCATACAATCCACCCAAAGGGTCCAATCAACAGCTTTTAGTATCCTCACAGAGTTGTGCATTCATCACCACAATCAATTTTAGAGCATTTTCATTACTCAAGAAGCAAAACTCTACATCCCATAGCAGTCACCTTTCAAATCCTCTATCCTTCCCTAGCCCTAAATGATTACTAATTTAATTCTGTCTATATAGATTTATCTATATTTACACTTTATGTAAATGAATCATACAACATGTAGTACTTTGTGTCTGCTTTCTTGCACTTAGATTTTTTGAAATTTTTTTAAATTTTTTAATTAGAGAAGATATAGCTTTATGTAAAAGTCATGTAAAAAAAACAACATTCCCATGTACCCATGTATTGTTGACACTTTGCACTGGTGTGGTACCTTTGTTTCAATTGATCAAAGAATATAAAATATTACAGTTAAATAGAGTCAATAGTTTGCATCAGGTTTGTCTTTCCCATTTACCACCTTATTACTAACACCTTGTAATAGTGGCATACGGTTTGTATCACTCATTAAAGAATATTCTTATATTTGCACAATCAGCCATAGTCTTCACCCACAACAGGGTTCACTGTGCTATAAGGTCCCATATTTGATCTTCTAACTTTCCCTCTAGTAACACACGTGACCCAAAATTCCCCTTTTAACCACATTTTCAAACATGAATTGGTGCCGTTAACTATTCCACAATAACGTGCTACCTTCACTACTATCATTTTCCAAGCCTTTATATTCAACTTAAATAGAAATTTTGCACAAATTGAGCATCAGTTCCCCATTCTCTACCCACATTCTATCCTTTGACAGCTTTATTCTAGATTCTAACTCTATGAGTTTGTTTATTATAATTAGTTCATATCAGTGCATTCATTCAATATCTGTCCTTTTGTGTCTGGCTTATTTCAAGGATCACCCATGTTGTGGCATGCATTGGGACTCATTGCTTCTTACACTTGAAAAATATTCCATCGTATATATATATATATATATCATATTTTCTTTATCCATTCATTGGTTGACAAACACTTGGGTTGCTTCCATCTTTTAGCCATTGTGAATAATACCAATATGAACATCAGTGTGCAAATGTCTTTTCAAGTCCCTGCTTTCAGTTTTTTGGCTATAGATTCAATAGTAGGACTGTTGGATCATATGGCAGTTCTATACTTAACTTCCTGAGGAAACACCCCGTTGCCTTCCATAGTGGCTATACCATTTAACATTCCCACCAGCAGTGAATGAGTGTTCCTATTTCTTCACATCCTCTTCGATACTTGTAGTTTTCAGTTTTTTAATAGTGCCAACCTAGTAGGTATGATTTGTATTTCCTTAATAACTAGTGATCCTGAGCATCTTTTCATGTGCTTTTAGCCATTTTTATTTCCTCTTGGAAAAATGTCTATTCAAGTCTTTTGCCCATTTTTAAATTGGGTTGGTTTGTCTTCTAATTTTTGAGTTGTAAAATTTCTTTATATATTCTGGATATTAAACTCTTATTATACATATGGTTTCCAAATATTTTTCCCATTGAATAGGTTGCATTTTCACTTTCTTAACAAAAACCTTTGAAGCACAATAGCTTCTAATTTTCAGGAGCTCCCATTTATCTACTTTTTTCTTTTGTTGCTCGTGCTTTGGATGTAAAGTCTTAGAAATCACTGCGTAATTAAAGATCTTGAAGATGCTTCCCTACATTTTCTGCTAGGAGTTTTATGGTACTGACTCTTATATGCAGGCCTTTAATTTTGAGTTAATTTTTGTATGAAGTGAGAGATACGGGTCTCTTTCATTCCTTTGCATATGGATATCCAATTCCCACAGCACCATTTGTTAAATAGATTGTTCTGTCCCAGTTGAGGGGACTTAGCAACCTTGTCAAATTTCAACTGGCATAGAAGTGAGGTTCTATTTCCGAACTCTTAGTATGAGTCCATTGGTCAATATATCTATGCTTATGCCAGTACCATGATGTTTTGGCCACTGTAGTTTTGTGGTATGCTTTAAAGGCAATGAAGTTTGAGTCCTCTGTCACCTTTCTTATTTAAGATGTTTTTTGCTATGCCAGCCCTTTTACCCTTCCAAGTAAATTTGATAATTGGCTTTTCCATTTCTGCAAAGTAGGTTGTTGGAAATTTGATTGGGATGTGTTGAATCTGTAAATAATTTTGAGTAGAATTGATATCTTAATGGTATTCTGTCTTCCAATCTATGAACACTGAATGTCCTTCCATTTATTTAGGTCTTCCTTGATGTTTTTTTAATAAGTGTTTTGTTTTCTGGTTTAACTAAGGATGGTTAAAATTATTCCTAGATATTTGATTCTTTTAGTTGCTATCATAAATGAATTTTTTTCTTGATTTCCTCCTGCAATTGATCATTACTAGTGTGTAGAAACACTACTGATTTTTGGGTTTTGATATTGTATCCCACAATTTTGCTGAACTCGTTTATCAGCTCTAGTAGCATTATTGTTAATTTTGGGTGATTTAGTATGTATAGGATCACCTCTGCAAATAGAGAAAGTTTAACTTCTTCTCCAGTTTGGATGAACTTTATTTATTTTTCCCTACTTAACTGCTCTGGCTAGAACTTCTAGCATAATGTTAAATAACAGTAGAGACAGTGGGCATTCTTGTTTTACTCCAAATCTTTGAGATAAAGCTTTCAGTCTCTCTCCCTCTTTTTTTTTTTTTTTTTTTAATTTGCATATGGGCAGGAGGCACCAGGGATCAAACTCCAGACCTCCAACACAGCAGGTCGGAGCTCTGCCTGCTGAGCCACAGCAGCCGCCCTTTCAGTCTCTTTTTACCACTCAGTTTGATGTTGGCTGTGGGTTTTGCATACATGCCCTTTATCATGCTGGGTAAATTTCCTTCTATTCCTATCTTTCAAAGTGTTTTTTATCAATAAAAGATTCTGGATTTTGTTGAATGCCTTTTCTGTATCAATCAAGATGATCATGTTATTTTTCTCCTGCAATTTGTTAATGTGGTGTATTATACTAATTGTTTTTCTTGTCTTGAGCCACCCTTGTATACCTGGGATAAAACCCACTTGATCATGGTGTATAATTCTGTTAATGTACTTTCGAATTAGATCTGCAAATTTTTTGTCTAAGCATCTGATGATCTTGATGTATTTACTATGAAGATCAGTTTTTCTCCCTTGCCTGGGTGTTATTTTTTTATTGACTTTGTGTTAAGGCTCTTCATTGACCCTTGGTTTAACTTATTTTACACCTTTAGGTTGACCATATTTAAAAGATGATTTTTTTTAGCTCTTCTTCATCTGATCCTTGACCTGGATATGTGGTATAATTTTTAAGATTGTACTATTTGTGCAATTATTTCACCTCCAGGAAAAAGTTTCCTTTATTCTATTTCTTCTTCAGAAATCTTGATCTACCGCTTGTTTTTGCTTTGGCTCTATAGTTTTGCTATTTTTCCCCCACACTCTTTTCACCGCCTCTATCTTCTTTTGCCTAGTTGGCAAATCCTGGGTGTAAGGTCCCCCAAAGATAATCTTCCAAAGTCAGTATCTCCCAGCCAAGGCAGGACCAGGAACCCATATAAGGGGCACAGACTTGCTCCAAAGAACCGTTGGAGGGTAAGGAAAAATGCAAAAAAGTCTTTTTTGATGAAGCTATCTTTTCCTGGCATGCCCAGCCAATTGTGTCCTTCAACAAAGTGTTCTCCACAGCCCTAAGGAGGTACTAACCAGCTCTGCCCCTATTGGGGGTAGAGTGGAAACAAGGCCAACAGTGGTCACTGTCCAGAGTGGGCTATAACAGCAGCTCAGAGCCGGGACGAGTTGTCTGAGTTTGCCAATCAAAAGCCAAGATCAGTGCTGGCCATGACCACCCCCTTTACTCCCCTGTTCTTGGGGAGCAGGACTTGTAACTACCTCTCTGTGGGCAACAGCCAGCCGAGGGCTGGTCCCCAAGGTGGCTTGCCTTATGAATGGATGATAGGTCCCAACAGTTGCTGCAGAGCAAGGTGGCTTGCCTTATGAATGGATGATAGGTCCCAACAGTTGCTGCAGAGCAAACTACTCACAGTTCAATACTACAGTTTCTCAGCCTATTTGACTTACTCTTCCCTGGATAATGTGCAGTGCAATGTGCCTCTGGAGCTAGAGTTTTTCCAGACAGTTGTGGCCTGTCCACTAGCTATTTTTGGAGGAGAAAATGTAAGAGCTCCTTATACCCCTGTCTTTCAAGATTTCTTTTCTTGTTTTTAAGAAAGCTAGCAAATGACAAGATGGAGAATTTGAAATTTAAAATAGGTATATATCACTGTCCTCACATTTGCCAAGCTATTTGTTATCCTATAGAAATATTTTTATAAAAATAAATTATGTTTTCCTTATTGCTTTGTCCAAACAACATCACAATACAATTTTAAGGATCCTTCCAATGTTAAATAACCTCATAAATTTATAGTGCTGAATAAACACCAACAGGAGAACTGCCAAAGATACCAGTCACATTCTTTGTACTGCTTGAAATTGGTAATTTTGGTGATTGGATTTCAAAGAAAATGTCCTTTTTATGCTTGAAGAATTCAATTTCCCTGCCAATAACATAATTATGCTGAGCTTGGTGATGACACTGTATTTCTGTTGCCTTTGCATTAATAAAATTTATCACATAGTATACATTACAATTTTCATTGGTCATCATAATTCTCAAATCTAATTTTTATGTTATCTGTGAATAAAAGACTTGTTAGATATTACTGCTCTAGTGATTATTTTGCTTTTAAGCAAAGGGAAATTATATTTAGACTTCCTTCACCTCTGACTCTGCATAATTTGAATGATAACATTTAGAAATAATGGAGTAACAATAAAATGTGTCAACATAATATTAATGTAAAATAATAATACTATTTATAGTGATTTATAGTAATAGTAATGCTATTATATTAGTAATAGTAATAGCAATGCAAAATAGTAAAACAGTCAACTATTTTAACATACTATACAAATTTGACATTTAGTTGCAAGATTAAAATAAATTACAATTTAATAGGGTTTAAAACACATATCACATATGTAGCGATGTATGTATACATATACATAAACACGTGTTTGGATTGGATACAAAAAGACAGAAAAAATTTAATTTTATTATTAAGGCCCCAGTATGTTTTATTTACCTTTCATCACAAATGAGATAATAATATAATCATTTAAAGATGATGGATGCATGTTTGCTCTATCAAAAATCATGAAATTCTCACGTATTGAACAACACTCTATAATCACAGAAGACAAATAAAATCTGAAAGTCTAATAGATGTAACATTTTGCATTATTCTTTTTATGTGATATTCAAGGATGATATTACTAGCTCTTTAAATAATTCATCTTGGTGAAGTGAACAAAACCTGCTCTTGAAAATGAGTAGAAAATATTAGTAAATAAGATAAGAGAGTTTCATTTCAACTTTATATACAAAGAGACCACAATTGGTCACAGGCAGAACAGGCAGTTTTTCTTTAAAACATTCTAAGAATGCAAACATTTTGAATCTGTTAATTCCAAATCAGTATATGGTCCAATTCTACCACTTCAGCACTCACATCTGTGCTCTGATAACCTGAACACTAATCTCACAATGGCTACATATTATGAAAAACCTAGAATTTTTGTGTTTTCATTTACAATTCAGTGGAGCAGAAAAATTGAATTCTTAACTTTACCCTTGCAGAAATTTAAATAAACAACACTAACTTTTGAATCCATCATGTTTCTCTATGTTCTTTACAAAACTAATGAATTATGATGACCAAAAACATCTACATAGAAACTGATATTTTCACATTGATAATTTAAAATTTTCTTCTTCCTAGCATTTTAGTTTTAAAAAATATCTAAAGAATTTTCTAAAGATTTCTTGCTATGTGTTTTTTGATTATCTATATCACTTCAACCAAAATGTGATCGTCTGATCAGTTTGAACAGTTAAAAAAACATATTACTGATACCCACTTTATTTGTTAGAATAAATTATGGTCAATATAGACAGATGTAATGTTTATTAGAATAAATTATACTGGTTTCATATTAGTAGTTATTTTTCTATTTTCTGACTTGCTGCCAGTGGATATATTTTTCTTATGCCTGTATTAGTAAGCTCTTTCTCTATTTGTGGATGGGAAAGAGATCAATTCTCTTTAGAATCATCATAGCTGCAGGAGCCACAGCAGGTTTGTTGAGAAGGAAAATTTAGTAACCCTATGATCTTGTAGGTTATTTCCAGGCTGTTGGGAGATAATTCTCCTTGGATCTCTTGCATTTTTGCATTTCTTGAGAGCAGTGGCAATGATTTTTTAAAAAATAATATTTGTATAGCAAACAGTCTTGGAAGAGAGACATAGTATCTTCTTCCAGAGCAAAGGACAGATTTGCTTAAGAGTTTGGGAAGGTACAGATATATCTACCTCTAGAGCAATGGAACAGGCATAGTTACTGCCCATTATTAAACACACACACACACACACACATCCCTAACCTCAGGGTTCCTCTCCTGTTATGTAACACACTGCACATGCAGCTGTCAGCTGGCACTCTTCACCTGACCTTGTGGAAAATGGGGTTATGGGAAGTGACACAAATGCTGATACTCTTGTTGCTATTATTGCTTTGAATAGTAAACCATCCTTCATCTCTGCCAAGTATTTTTTGACTTCTGCCAGCATCCATGAAAGCGTAGCCATCTAACTTGTTAACTTTAAGTTTGGTAAAATCCCAGGCCCTTCACATTACTTCAGAATTTGGGTAATGGAAATGGGAAATGGGAAAATAAATGGCTTTCTGGAAAAGGAAAGATATGGGCTTCATGGGTCAATTAAAAGACTTTGAGGAAAATCTCTGGGAATCAATAGCAAACACACTGATCAAATTGTATGTTCAGCAATAAATTGTCCTCCTCTTTATTGCATGCTAACGAGGTGACATTGGATAGAGGTTTGCAGGCTGAGTACTGACAAGAAGAATCAAAGACAGTTGCCCTAACAGTACACTGGGTGTGCTAACTCTCCTCCAGGTAGAGGGATATCTCAACGATCTGACATAAGGCCCAAGTCCACATCTCAGCAATAAATAGTTTTAAGATTTTAACCAGGGTGGGAGGGGACTGGCAAAGTTTCTGCCTCCTTTCAGACAGCATAAAGAAATGCCTACCTACACTGAAAATGGAAAGAGGAAAATTCATGACGACAATGTGGTGAAACCAGGCAAATTGTCTGGAATTTTGGTTGGTTTGCTTCAGAGATGAAGGTAAGGGTGCATCATTCTTGATTAGGAAGAATGGTAATATCTGTCAACCATAGATGCATTCAGAGACAGTATTAAAAGACATTAAAAGTTTTGGCAGTAGATTCTGGCTTCTGTAAATGAGCTTTGACTCTCTTGGAGAGGTTTACTTCAAACAAACACATGTGGGAAGCCTAGATTAAACCTTGACTAGTGTTCAGGCTCTTAGTGACATGGAGTAAGTTCAATCCTGAATAAGTTGACCCTCTAGAGAATGATAAAGTGAATCAAAGAAATCTAGATAAATTATTATGATTAACTGTTGGACTGTACAAAACTGAATGTAAATGCACCTTGCTCGCTAGCATAAAGCCATTGTCCAGATTTGTTTCCCTTGATTCCTCCCTCTCCCTACTATCATACTTTGTAGTACCTTAACAAGACAAAGATGATAAAGCATGGGGCTGATGACACCTGACTCTCAATGAGGACCAAAGGCCAAATGCACATGTCCAAATATGCTGGGGAATTTAGGAGATGGGAAGGATTCAAACTTTTATGACTGTATTAGATACAGATACCTAAATTACCAGCCTATCCAATTCTATGAAATATGGAGAACCTAGCTTAAATTAATGGGGTTTGGGTGGAGTTCAAAGTGGGGAACAGAAGCAAATGAGACCTTGCATGTTAGGCCCTTTGAGCAAATTCAATGTACTGTTGTGGGTTCTACTGTTTAATATATAAGTGGAATTAATGTGCTGAATTCTTGTACTCTGAATGCCCATAAATACTGAGGTTATTTTCCAACTGGGAATAACAGCATATAGAGAAGTACTATTACTCTTGCAGTCCGACAACCCTAATGATCCCTTTGGGCAACAAGTGTCTACAACTGATGACTTTGCCAATTGATTCTTCTGGCAAAGGGAGGTAACCCCCACTTGGAGATGCCCCTTAGTGTTTTGAACTGGTCGATAGCAAGACTACCAGACACATACCTTTCAAAGAGCAACTATTATTTTTCTACTGGGTTTTGGACAAATTTGAATTTGAAGCAGGAAAGTTTTGTGACTTTTGGGGTAAATCAACTTTGACTCATTGACTAAACACAGTGGGGAGGACCCAAATGGAGAAGGATCATTTTATTTGCTAGGTAAATGTAAATGGCATCTTTAAGAATGCAATCAGCTATGCACTAGGGTATCTTGGTTTAATATGAAAATGGAACAGATTTACTTTTGAAAATCTTTATTTTACATTTCATTGTCTCAAGCAAAACCTTTTGGGCCAAGGTTCCAACAATTCACAGAGGTTCCTTCAAATACATGGACTTTTTTTTTTTTTTTTTTTTTTTTTTTTACCAGTGGTGTCCACTGGGCAGTTACAGCTCTTTAAACTCAGTACTAGCCATGCAAAACCAAAATGGAGATGCTCATTCCACTGAATTGGCAGAACTCAAGGAATTCTCATATCTTTAATCCATTGTTCTCTTGTTATTTATTCTGTATCTTAGAATGTTGACCTAGTTCCTTTGTTCACCACTTGGAAACTACATCATGGTAGATGAAAGACACCCCTCTATGGGTCTGTGATGGTGAAAATAACATGTGACTGCTGATTGAACCATCTGGGACTTTAATGCAAATGCCCATATTAAGGACCCTTTCTATGATGAGATCTACTGGAATCAAGCTGCCCAATGAACCTACACTACCCACATTTCCAACTTTCCTGTCTAGATCCTTCATTCTACTGGATATAACAACACAGCTACCATCACAGATTGGACACAAAATAAAGGTCTCTGTGTTTCTGATGCAGAGGAGACCACCACATTCCATAGCTGTGAATCCTGAGAAGAGCTAAGCCATACAATTTTTGGTGAAGGAAATCACATTATATTTCTCATGTTCTTGACTCCTGACAGATTGACTACATTGGACATTTGACCTCCTTTTGGAGTTATCAGTTTTGCTTCAGCACTGTTGACACTATTTTCAGCTTTTGGTGTTGTTGGCCCCATCTGATCAGTCAAATACAGCCACACCACCAAGGCCCTGATACTAATATGTCATGTTTTAGCTTTCAGGATCACTGGTGGATATTGGTTCACCTTTTATCACAAAAGTGATTAAAAATGCTCTTATTTTTAAAGTTTTGAGAGTATTCCATGTTCTCTACTATCCAGAGGCATTTGGTACCTTTGGATGTTTGAATGACCTCTTAAACACTTACTCAAAAAATACTTCTATCTCCCTTCCCTCTCTCTCCTAGTTCTCATGTTTTAGTAGAGAAGTGTGTTCATTGGATTAGACTACTAAGTACCTCTATAGTGGTCCACATGGGCCAAGGTGTTGCACAGATTGGGTCTCTGTAAGTTTATAAAACTTCCCTTCTTCCTCTTGTTCCTGAGTTATTGGAATGAAATGCCAGGGCAATAGTATAGGATTACTGGAGAAAATGTGACGTTATTGCTATTGGAATGGAACACATTAATTTCGTGGTGGTGAAGGGAGAGCAACAACAACCTTGGCATAGAGAGAGGGGAGATATCTTGGTCCCCAGGGGTTAAAAGGGAGTGAGCTACATTAATAAATCACTTCTGAGCCCTTCTTAAAAAGGAAAACACACTGCTGAAGCTTTCCCAAACTGTGACAAGCACCATAAATTTAACTTTCTAAAATAAAAAATGATGGTTGGTGTGATTTATTCTGCTCATAGGGTCTGGGTCCCTGGAGGTTAGTTTAATTCTGAGGTTTGGAATCTTATTGATAATGGTCTTAATTAAATGCTCCTGTGATGCAAATGGAGTGGATTTTGTCCCAACCAAATTAATCAGAATGGTTGACAAATGGAAATTTTCATGGAAAAGTTTGCCAGAACTGAAATTGTTTACAAATGAGAGATATATGTTGTCAGGTGGCAGTTTTCCATGGGTTTCTTATGGTTCTGTACATCTTGCTAACAAAAGCATCTTTTCAAGTTGTTTGTGTTGCAAACACCCTTTGAAGATAAAGATAGTGTTTCCTTCCAGAGAAAAGGACAAATATATTTACAGTTTGATAGATAGTGAATGTCTCCCTCCAGAACAAAGGGATAGACATGCTTTTTCCCATTATAAAAGATTTAAATTCCCTATTCTCCGGGCTCTTTCCCTGTAGTGCAATCCATTGCATGTTCGGCTGTCACTTGGTCCCCGACATGTAGCCCTGTGAGAACTGATGCTCAGGGAAATGGCACATATGTTAAAAGTCTGGTTACTACTCTTGTTGTGAGTAGTAAACTGTCCTTTGTCTCTAACCCAGGGGTCTTTTGTCTTCTGCCACATCCATGAAAGTGTGGCAGGAAAACTTAATAACTCACGTAAGTTAACTTATTAACAAGTTGTTCTAGACACAGATTTCTGATAAACCTCTGAAACATTTGCAGACTCTACAAGGCTAAAACAGAATGACTATTGATTAGCTCATCAGAACCCCTATCAGGTATTGTGTCAAAAGCATTGCCAAAAGAATAACCCAAATATTCTCCTGTTTTCATGAATCAAGCCTCTATAATAATTGCTAACTTTCAGCTTCTTTATTAAAAAAACTCTAATAATTAGAAAATGATAAAACTATCCTTCTTTATTCTTCCCTAGTCACTCTGAACTACTAGGATTTAAGTACCCAACACTAATCTGAATCAGTTTCATTTTTTGTGGGAAAAAAATAACAGATACAAGCCTCAGGATTTTTATTTTAAACTAAAAACCTGAAATATGATCAAGGAAAGAGTACAAAGCCTGGTGAGGATTTGTTGCTCATTGAGTAAAGAGCATAAATCTGACAAAAGGCTTTCCTTAAACTCTTCTCTGGCTTCTTTTCGATTGCCTCTTGCAATGCCTGTCTGATCTGTCACTTAAAAAGTGGCACTATTTTCTGAGGAATAAAAGTTGTCTGCTTGTTCATCAGACTTTAATCCTAGCAAAATATCCAAGTACTTACTCTTTGGTATAGGACCAATTCAGCCAAAGTTAGTCATCCCCATGAGAATCTCTATAAGATATGTGTCCTTGGAAATGTTTCCTTTGATATTGAAATTAATTAGTTCTCATCTCCATTAGATACTCCATTATTCTTAATTGTACTTTATTTTAAATGTAGTGTTTTTATGTGTTTATAATTCCTTTGATCCAAATTCTTGTTTTTACAAAACTAGGTGACTGTATGGATGGATGGTCTCATTATCCTTCTCTGCCCAGCCTCAATGCATACTAGACATTGTCCTGACACCTTCATTCTAGAAGATATGAAGAGTGGAAACTCAACTATCACTTAAGGCATGAGAGTAGTGGGACAGGGTAGGGAGTTTACATAGTGGCACTTTAAGTAATTTACGATTAAATGTTAGATACTGCTCTTCTTGTAAGTCCTTTTTTCTTCTCACTGAAGAATTTCTCCCTGGCCACGTTTTCTCAAGATTTCAGTGTCTTTTCATATTGCTCAATTTCCCAACACCTTTTCTGTCTCTCCTCATCACATACCCAAATTCTTTTTTGCTCAACAAGCGCTTTCTTTCTTTTTCCTCTTCCATATCATGGCCTTAGGACTTGATCATCCAAATGTAAAATTGCCTTTTTCTTTCAAAGCTAATCAGTATGTGGATTAAAAATAAACTCCAGCTTCCTAGGGTACATTAGCAAAATATAATTATCTAATATGCCAATGTTTTTGGTAATATTTGACCAAAAAAAGCAATAAAAAATGAAAGTATGAGTACTTACCAAACAAATACACTGCTGGTATTTTGAGAATAGAGGAGAAACTGCTTTAAGAAAGGAAGAGGAAATTTTTCAAAGGGACATCTGAGGGGAAATGAACCAGAAAAGGGAGAAGCTAAATCGTGAAAATTCTTTGAACAGAATCTACAAATACTATTGAGTCAGGGCTTTAGGTGGCACAGAAAAGAACAACTCCCACCTAGGAAGCCAAGAGTCCTATATAGGCTGGAACTGAGGATCGATCTGATCTGGAAATAACTTCATAATAGCAAAACTTTTTGCAAGTCGAACTTAAACTTATCACATCAATTGTTTGTATATTCTGCATTTTTCTGTATTTTGTGCTCTTTACATCATTGTGGTATAGTAAAAACAGCATGAGCTTTGAAATCATACAAAACTAGGTATGAATCTGAATTCTAGCACTTAAGCACTGGGTTATCTTGAGTGCATTACTTGATCTCTGTTTCCTCATCTGTAAAAGTCAAGGTTATTGTGTTAATTATAAATACTATATGCAGAGCAGTTGTCACAATTCCTGATATGAAGGCCATAATAAAAATTTATATTGATATATGTTATTGCCATAAATACACATTGGAGGAGCTGGTTCTTGAACCCAGGTGTTCTGATTACCTCTGGGTTTTATTTCACTAAAGAACAGATTACAGGGAAGTTTTGGAAATAGCCATAATTACTTTACTGCAACAGGGTTTATGATTGGTGCTAAAAGAAATAAAGCTGAAGAAAAGTTCTGAGCAATTTTGTGGAGCTCCTAAATGTCAGGTTAGGAAAGTTTGACTTGAATGGTAGACCAATCAATATGTCTGCAGAATGGAATGACATATTGACGGTGCTGTTTCAGTAAGAGCATTCTATAAAACAAATGTGAGAAGACAGAAATTCCAGGTGCGAATAGTTAGAAAATCTTTGCAAAAACCAGCTCAAACAAGCACCTTACAAAATTTTCAGTCTAGACTATAATTTTCCTGGAGCTGTATTACATTCTGCATTTCTCTGCTTAATGATAAAAAACAAAAAACATGAGAAAATTAGAAATTCTGAAAAGTTCTGGAAGTAACACAACAAATCATCTATTTGTCTACCATTGAAGACCTTTTCGACCTAAATGTATTGATATTTAAAGACCACATTTGGAAATACTAACCTAAACTATAACGATCATGATGGCTATACATTTATATGTCAAATTAGAGTAGTGACATGCAAAAGGACTACCTTGCTTCATGTAAATAAAATATATCAAATTATGTCTTTAGCATTTTTCATATATCTACTTCTTCTAGGCTGTGGACAGCCCAGCAGTGTTCTTATATTATATGCCATGTATTTAATCTTCAATCCTGACCATATGTATATCCATCTATAATTTACATATCTTCTTAAAATCAGAGTTGATTCTCAGCCATATCTCTTTTGTCACTTCAGCTTATTTAGATGTCTTTTCCTGAAGAAATACTTTACGACTCTAGTATAACTGAAATCACTACTGAGATTTAATATCTTTACAAGTTATAGCCTAAATTTAATGTTTTTAAATTTTGTTTTATATCATTACTTAAAGTCTAACGTACACTTTCTGACAATGCTCACTATTTTCTTTCTCAGCTGTTATAATTTCTAGAATAAGCTCATCATATTCTTCTCATGTTTCAACCTTATCAGGCAGTTCTGCTTTACTGGGAAAAAAATGGGTTCACAATAGCCAGTCCTGTCATTACTTTCTGGGAGATAAAATAATTGGAAGGGCAAATTAAAACAATCAAACAAAAATATCAAACAGATGTGGGTTTTGCTCAGACTAAATTCTGCTGTGTGTTAATTAATAAACATTCTTATCATCACAAACATGAAGAAAACTGGAGTCCTTCTATGAAGACCTCAAACTTTTTCCTACAGTCCTTATGATGCTTTAATTTTCTTGTGCAATTTAGAAATTTCATGCACAAAGGATCAAAATAAATGCAAGCAGTAGAAAAGGAGATGCTATTCAGAAAGCAGCCCTCGAGTCTTATAAAGCCACATGTGACCAATGGGGAAACAAATTCAGCAAAGCATTAAAAGTTCCTCATTTATTTTTCTTTATGATTTTTATTTTTAAAGATTTAGTTGCCTATTTTTTGGTGGAAACATTCAGGGAGATGTAAGATGTAGTTTAAAGTTAGTAAAAAAAAAGTTAGTAACAATATCTGAATGTTTATTTTCAATCTCAAACTGTTTATTTTCAGAATAAATACATACCTGTAGATACTTGCTAAGCATGAATATTTAATCTTCAAAAGTGGAAGTTAGGAATTTACCCCAGGCCAAGCAAATCACCATGAACTTTTGCTAACTTTAAATAGGTTCAGAGCCTCATTATTACAAAATGTAAAACACAAGAACTCACCTAGGAACTCTCACTTCCCCTCCCAGAACTAAGAAAATAATTTTCTAGTAAAATAACACTAGAAAAAAAATCTGTGATAAATATTGATCTTATCCTAAACAGGTAAGATTTCAGATAAATATTTGTTTTTTAAACCAAATAAAGTGATAAACATTAGAAAAATGCTAAGTTGCATTATCAATGGACAACAATACACAGCAAGGCAAGGAGAAACCAGAGTATCACATGCTTCCAACCTACATTTGTCTTGTCTTGTTTCCTTGGAATAAACAAGCCAAGGTGGCTAAAAGGACAGCAGGAGTGCCAACGAAGAGCGGCTCGTTCAGATGTGACCCCATTTCATTTCTGTCCAAGAAACCCTTATCTCAAAAGTAAATCAGTGCCTTTTCCACCTGGTAATTCATGATGAGTATGAAAATGTGTCCATCTTTGACATTTAGCATGCAAATTTATCTTGCTCTCAGTATCTGGATTTGCCCTGTGAGAAGGAGTGGTGAGTTGCTGCTTTGGCTTGGTGACCTGAATGCACCACATTTTAACTTTGCCTCTCTATAGAACAGGAATGTGATCTGTGTAACGAAATGTTCCAATAGCATGCTGGGGAATTCATTACTCCGTGGAAATAAGAAAGAGACGTTCCAAGAAACCAGAAGTTGTTTTCTGAATACTCAAAACAGTTACATTTACCACTTTATCTCAGAGAGGGATATATTAACTGAATTACCCTCCAGAGACTTTGATTTAAATGATCTAGGGTAGGAAATTTTATTTTAAAAGCTCTCCCAGGTGATTTTAATGTGCAGCCAGGAATAAGGACCACTGGCTAAATGAAACCCTGAGGATATGACCCTGTTTCTCAGAGGCTGACTGCTTGGTGACCTTCTCAGCTAGCTATTACTGTCAATTTCAACTTCAGTTCCACGCTACATCATCACAGAACTGCTGAGTTTCTTCCTCTCCCTCCTCAGACTTCACAGGAAAAAAAAATTGGGGTCCACTATTCGAGAATGATGCCTTCTTGTCCTTTCCCATATATAAAATTATCTGTTCTTGTAACAGCTGTTTCTTCATTGTCTCTTAGCTCAAAGGAAAGGAAGTGTCAGCCACCATCAAAGGGCAAAGCCAGCCCCTCTATTTGGAATCCCAGAACCTTTACCTCCTGGGACTCTGATTCTCCAATTGGCCCAGTTCTCTGCAGTACCTTCAACCTCCCACGCAGCACTGGATTTTTGCCCTCATTATTTAAGCCTCTCACATCTTAAAAACAACCTTTCCTCAGCTCAAATCCCCTTTCTGAGGAAAGCTCTTGCCTTTGGTTCATAGTCAGGATTCTTATTTTCACTTGAAGCTTCAATTTTTCTCACCTCATTACTCTCCAACTACAGTCATGTGTCTTCCACATCAATAATTCCAATGAAATACCAAGGTCACTGGTGAGCTGTGTTTGTTGAATTCAATGAGTTCTTCTTTGGCCTTATTTTTCTTGACCAATTTGTAGCATTTAACTACATTAACCATGCTCAATTTATAAAAGCTCTCTGTGTAGTTGTGACTCCATTCTCTCCTGTTTCTAGCTCTGTTTCTAACTGCTTCTTTTTGACCTACACAGGTTCGCCTTCCTCCTTCAATGCCATTCATATTGGTGGTCTCCTTAGTCTACCTCTCTTCCATCCTCTTCTCTGAATTTTTATTATCACTGATTTAATCTAAAGCCATATAAATTTTTTAACCCAGATTATTAGAATAGCTTCAACGGTGTTTATCCTTCATTTAGTGTTGGCTCTTTCTGTTAACATCTCATTTTCTAAAATACACTACACCTCATACTTTATGTCTTTACCCACGTGGCTCCCTCTATGTGGTGTATCCTTCATAGCTATCACCATTCCTATCATTAGTGTTGCCCACTACATCTAAATTTAGTTAAGGTAATTTCTTCCCTGGTAAGCCTTCCTTCTAATCTCTGTTCATTCTGGGGAACTCACCTTTACATAGTTCCAGCATGAAATTTATGTTAAAATATTAGCACTTTATAATACTTTGGAATCCCCTCCCTTGCCTCCACCACTGAGAGTAAATATATTGCAGGATAAGGATTTTGTCTTGGTAATCTTTTATCCCCAGTGATTAGCACAGTATCTGGCTGGCAAATAATTGTTGCTCAGTAAATGCTTGTTAAATATATTAAATTCTTATACTGCCCAGCTTAAAAAGTAAATAAAAACAAAACCAAAAATCTTCCTCATTGTTTAGAAACACAAAAGAAAATCCAGTATTTACCTTGGAGTGCAATACAATCTTCACGATCAAATTTATCTAACTACATATACCATCATGTCTCCCAACTTTTCTTACACCCAATTAGTTTCATGCTGTTTCGCAATTAACTTATGTTTTAGTTTCCTAGGCTGTCTAAAGCAGATACCATGAAATGGGTTGGCTTGAACAATGGGAATTTATTAGCTCACAGTTTGAGGCTGAAAAAATGTCCAAATCAAGGCATCACCAAGTGATGTTACCTTCCAAAGACTGGCTGCCCATGGTCCTTGATTCCTCTGCCACATGACAAGACACATGGCAGCATCACTTATCTCTCCCTTCTCTTCCAGGTTTCATTGATTTCAGCTTCTTGCTTCTCTCTCTCTCTATATATATATATTCATTCTACTTATAAAGGACTTCCATAGTAAGATTAAGACTCATCCTAAACAAAGTGGGTCATACCTTAATTGAAGTAGCCTCATCAAAAGTTCCTACTTAAAATAGGTTCATACTCACAGGAATGGATTAAATTTAAGAATACAGCTTCAATCCACCACAACTTGCCATAGGCCCTTTCATGACTCTGCAACTTTATAAATAGTTCATCCCTGTTTTGGATATCTTAGCATCTTTCAATCACTCTGCTGTCCTTCTTAAATCCCTACTCATGCTTAAACACCAAGGTTAACCATCATCTTTTCTAGGAAATGTTCTGGACTCTTCTAGGTAGAGTGTTTGTCCCATCGTCTTTGAATCCCAAGCACTATATTCATTTATCTGCAATATCCTTTACTGTTATGGTTGGGAATTATACACAGCTGCTGATGTTTCTCCCACTGAAGTAGACCAGGATCTTATTGAGGGAAGGATCTTATCTAACTCAGCTTTTCTCTCCCTTTATCTAATAAATAGTAAGCTCTTAATAAAAAGTTTGTCAAATAAGTAAATGAATGATTGCTAAAATAAAGGTATATATAATAATTTACAAGTTGGAGAAAGTGACTGTGATATTTTCATGATCAATGGAATTTATTTCCTAAAGGTTTAAATTCATTTCTGTCTTCATTCCTTCTTTAATTATGAATTGTCTTTATGCCTTAAATATTGTCTATACAACCACTTCTCTTTTGCTTTGGGGATATTCTCTGCTTGGTTTATTTTAAATGTACCATGCTTTCAATGAGATTGTAAACTCCTCAAGGATATGATTTATTTAGATTTATAAGAAAAACACTATCCTGTGGTTCTAGCATAGTGTAAACAATATATTTATTAATTCAAGCATTTGTGCGTGTGTCAGCCATGTGGCAGGCATTGCTAGCTGCTGGGAATACTTATGTTACATATGTAGAATGACAAGAACTATTGAAAAATTAGCTAAGAAGTTCAACATTGTTTATAACCTAATATAAGGGAATTTATCACAAAAATGTGATAAATTCTGTATGATTCAGATCAAAGATAAAAGAGTCATATTGAAATTGTCAAATAGATTAAATTTGAACGTTAGAATTCCCCATTCTCATTGATCATGTCTGTGCATATTTTGCCCGCACTTTTTCTTTCTTTCTAGTTATAAGATATCTGTCCCAGACTTGCATTTATTTCCATTTTGCATTGGTTTTGTTTCTCTGCAGGGTATGATTCTACTTTTTTGAGTGAATCTTCAAAACAACAGATAACATAGTGGTCACATTGTCATCACTTCTTCTACAAATCCTTCTGTCAAGAACTAGTTTTGCTGCTATTTGTAAACAAAAGTGTGTTTTCACAGTAGAGAAATTAAGTAAGGATTTCTCACTCCAGTATGTTTAGTTCTTTCCTTCTCTTCACGTGAACAGAATTAGTGGAGAAGACTATTAAATAATCATAGATCTTCCAGGTGTTTTATATGAATGGCACAGACTGTCGACAAAAAATATGAAATAAAATTTTCTACATCACCCACGGATTTTGAGGGCTATCACGGATTTACTAAAAATACAAAAAAAAAAATTTCATTTAAAGAACCCTTTAAAATTTCCTTCAGATGGATAATTTTACCTCTAATTTTTAAATCCGCTGTCCTGATAGCATTAGTTTTCCTTTTGCTCACTCTTTCCTGAAAATACTGCATTTCAAGTTTTTTTTCCAATTTTTTTATTAATTAATTCAGCTAAAGTATCTATTTTTTACAAGATTATTTTCATTTTCTTGGTTGTTTGTGTTTTACTCATCATGGATTCCACTTTCTCCCCATTAAATGTAAACTCCTGGAGGCTTTTAAAATTATATTTACTAAAAGTTAAGCGGTTGTTTTCTCTTTATTTTTCTTTTCCAACTGTCCTTGAATTTTTATTATTTTTTATGATGAAAATATTTTTCTTATTTTAAAACTTGCAAAACAATAATGCTAAGTATATAGCAGATTCAAATATCACATTATAATCAACTTTATTTTTCTAGAGAGGCGTTATTTAAAATCAACATAGTACAGAAGTGCATTTAATACTAAGGGGGTGTATGAACAGAGATAACCATTTCTTCAATATGAATTGCATTTTAAATAATAAGTTAGTTATGAAAATCTTCAGATTCTAAATTATGTTTGCAGTTTGATGATTGAGAACTTCAGTTTGGCCCTAAATAAAACCTACATCTGTCTAAAAAGAAAAGCAAACTGCTACCCGAAACATAGTGCAATAGAGATCTCAAATAGTTTATCAAACTTTTTTTTCATCGCCTGCTGTGTGCTACTAACTGAGGCAACCACTGCAACTGCAAAGGTGAGAGAACATTGAACTTAATATTACCTTAACATATTTTAACATTTTAGAAAAGCATAATTGAACTTACGAATAATTAGAATGTACAGCTAGAAGAAGCCCATAATAACTGCCTTGTTCATACACCCTCATTATTTTACAAATAAATAAAATGAAGCTTAAGAAAGGATAAGCAGGATGAACAAGGCCATACCCCCAGGAAAATGGCTGAGTTGAAAATAGAAAGTTCTTTTTGATATCTGTGGAGTTTTTTGTTTTCCCTCTGTATAGGAAAACTGAACTATTTATTTGCTCACTATTTGCTTATTTTCCTAATAATTCGTGAGCTAGGAAAGACATGTGGCAAATATTTCTAACAATTGCTAGAATGGTGCCATTGAAATGCAAAATTCACATTGTTTAGGGACTTTTGAACTTTAAATGATGTTTTCTACTAATAAGGTGTATATAAATGTGTCACTATTAATCTCTACCAAATAGTATTTAAATGGCATCTTATTAAATTCTTTATTAATTTTTAGAGCTCAGTAAAATTTATTTGCTAATCAAAATCATATAATAAAATCTCAAACTACTGCCTTTTGAAAAATTAATGATCACCAAGAATTATGAATGTGTGATAATCTTCCATATCTAGGCCATCTGTCTATCTTTTCCACCATATGTCACTATTAATTGCTAATATCATCCTTATTATGCATCATCTCATCTGTAACATTATTCCATGAAACTAAGAAGGCATCAACAAAGACTACAGGCAAACACCTGTTATATCCATTTCTGGCTGATAAATTTCAGCAGGTTCTCATTTGCTCTTGGGCAAACTTTCCAATTGCTTTTGTATAACAGAAAGCTTTATATCACAGCAATTTTCTCTTATTACAATGAGCACATTATTTTCTTCTTAAACAGTTAGTTATAATCAATAGTCACACAGTATTTATTCAAAGTGCTTGTTTAGCACCTATCATGTGTACAAAAACATGGGTGCAATGGTTACCAGACTGAACATTGTGAAGAAGAATAAAATGGGAACAGGAACTTGAAACATATGTGAAAGAACTTGAAAACTCCCTGAATACACACTGGTGAGTGAGGGTCATAGCTATTAGGTTTGGTCAGCAATAATCAATCATATAACCTGTACACCAATTTTGCACTTCATGTATCAACGGAATTGAACCCCAGTGCAATCCTTTTATTGAATCAAAGGTAATGGATGGGTAGGTCACACATCAATAACTGTCCTTTCCCTACAAAAGGAAACAGATCCATTCAACATTCAAGTACTTTAGAAGTCGTTGACTATTGGGTTCTTCCTGAGGTGGTTTTTGGTTGAGGAAGCAAGTCTATAGCCCATGCAATAATTAGGAGACACTGCCATAAAGTATAGAATTAAATGCCAAATTGTTTGGTGAGGACAATAAATGTAAGGTAATTTTAAAGTCAGGAAAGAATTTTTGGAGGAGGTGGAAATTGAATAAGATTTGAAAGGCAGATTATCATTATTAGATGTGACCATTCAACAAGGCAGACATACAAAGACCAGTGAGGTTGTGAAACTTTTCATTGTGGAGATAATGGGACAAATTCTTGGTAACAGTTAAAGAAACAAAACTGGATGGAGAAAAATCATGGACAACTTTGAGAATCAGAACAGTTAACAACCATTTACCAGCACTAGCAGCAGCATTCACATTAAGTGCTTGCTGTGTTCAAGCCCTATACTGTGTGATTTTAGATGGATTAACTCGTTCTGTTCTCATACAAATTCTCAATTCCTTATAAAGTAGGTACGAATATATTGTAACTCCATTTTACAAGTAAGAGCTGAGAATTGTAAAGAGGAAAGATTATGTAAGTAAGCAATCCAGGACTTGCACTGGCAGAGTTTGACCTTGAGTCTTTATTCTTGATCATTTCATTTCATTGGCTTAAAGATGAAAATGGGAAACAATCTGGGGCCTTTGAACATACTTGGGGCTTGATAAAAATGAGATTTTGGTGGGTTTCTTCTGTGGGCAATATGAAAGATGAATTGCAGTCTAAGAGAAAAGACATGAGATGGTTGCAACATAGGAAGTCATTAGAGCTTGCACTGTAGATTGGGGGCAATGAGAATGGAGAATGAGGGATGCCTCTATAGCCACTTCAACAGAGAAGTTATATAACAGACCCTCCACTTCATTTCCCAGATAGTGAATCTACATCCTCATGGTTTTGCTTCTGTCATATTCTCTATACTTGCTCCCTACATCTTCTCTAAGTCTTTCACATCCAACTTCCTCTGTTGAAATCCAAAATAATTTTCAAGTGCTGCTCACATATTACTTCCTGACCACCTCCAAACATGGAAATAATTTTCCTTATCTGAATTTTGCAAAGTATTATAATTCACTTGTATATAAAAGAGTCTTTCATATATTACTTGGTTTTGTCATGTTGTGTGCCTTATAAATAAACACAAAAAATAAAAATCATTACATACTCTACATCCTATATTGTTTTAATCTGACACACCTACTCATGTTCATTAATGTTTGTTGAATAAATGAATAAATAAACGAATTAAGGAATACATTAATAAATGAATAAACAAATATCTCGATGGCTGATTAAATAATGGGACCAAGGTATGTCTACATGATTTGTACTCCAGCTTCCAATATTTTCCCATTTTCTTTTCTTCTTTATTAATTCTCCCTTAATTACCCCTTCAATTATTCCTATGAATGTTTCATTACCTTGTGCCTTACCAGACAAAATCTTTGGTTATTTGAAGCTGTCCAAATCAATATTGTTTGAATATTAGTTGAATTTTCCTATGATATATTAATATTAACTCTTAAATTGTTTCTAAATAAGCAAAATTATTGATTCTCAAATAATATTTCTTTGCACATCATGACATTCTAAAATAAGAATTGTATATGCCATTCAAGTGCATAAAGCTACTTTTTCTCATAAGCTCTAGCTTTTGGACATCTATGCCATTTTGAACAAAAGAATAATTATTTCTATATCTGTAAACTGGTAAATACCTCATATAAATATTCTATTTAGGACTAAACTATTGTTTTTATGTAAAACACAATAATAAAAATTTTCAGTTGCTCTTTTTCTTTTAATTCATTTGTCTGTTTGTGTGAACTTTCTCTCCCTTTAAAATCACCAGTTCTTGACTGTTCAACCATGCAGTACACAGACAGCAGCTATATTAATAACCTCTCAAAGGTGCGGTGCACTGATACTGCTATTTATGCTGCTCTCTGGGAAAAAGCATATTTATTCTGTTCAAGTATCCATGAGACATGAGAACTATTCCTTGTTCAGACTCACAGTGGATAGTCATTTTAAAACTTCAATTACTATTTCAGCATCTTCCCTCCATAACTATTTCCAGCACCAGAGCTGATAATTTCTACTAGCAAAATATACTTTAAAAACCATATACACATATGCCTTGAAAGCAATGAACAAATAAAGCTATGCATAAATGATTAGTATCATCAGAAAAACATAAAATTCATATGAAATAATATCAACATATGAAATATGAATTTTGAACATGCCATCTTTTTTATACCTTCCAATCATTTTACAATGATTGTTGAATGAATGAATGTATGTGTGTGTTTGAACACAATCAATCTTGGAATACAAAAAACAATCATACATAAATATGTGATAAATATTTCTTCAGGTTCAAGTCAGTGTAGAGCTGTTTTTGATACTGTAGAGTTTATGAAAAATAACAAAAATAACGTAACACATTATTTGTGCCTTTAAGAATTTACAATCATCATAAATATGATTCATACTTTTTATCAAGGTGAGATTATTGAATAAGAAAGATGGTTTAAAGTCTGAGTCTTAATTTATGTAGTTCTTAAATTCCATGATCCAGTTAATAGCTTCCTCCTTGTGTGAGCTTTTGTTCACACTTGAAGATTCATTTCATTTTTCTTCAATCTAACCTTTATTTTCTCATTCTTCTTGCCATCACAAATGCACATATATAATTTATCTTAAATTGGAAACATGATACTTAGATCATATTTTTGAACGATTGTTTTCACTAAATTGTCCCTTGCAGTTACAACCTCATCTGGAAAGGAGGCACTACAAGAAATCAGCTTTATTCAGTTTACTGTTCCATTCATTGCAGGGACATTGTCGAAAGAAACCCGATGATAGTTATTACCTTGTCCACTTTATAAAGAACAATGCAAGGTATTTCATCCTTCCAGTCCAGGAAAAAGTTTGCTTTTCTTGAAGCATTGCTATACTTGTATTTCATACACAATGGAATCTTTGTAAACTGGTTGGTTTTCCTTCTTTGCCTTATCAGCTATAATATTTAAGTTGAATATGTAAACCATTCCTAAATATTTCTTACCAATTGCTAACTAATTTTTTGTTTAGGATCACATAACTCTTTTTGTCTTATCCTCTCATTATCCACAATTTTCTTTTCTATTTTTTTTCACTTTATTGCACCACATGTCATTTATAAGCCTTTAAGAATGAGAAAGGCAATTAAGAACATTTACATATGACAGGAAAATTTACTTGAACCCCCCAAAATTCTATATTCTCTCCTTTTTTAATTCTAGGTTGCTGTTGCCAAGTCAGTGTAATATACCTTTTTTACTCCATTTTACCATTTTCTATGCCGTCTTTAATGCTCTGAAATATGGTTTCTCTACCATTCTATGAAAACATTTTCATACAGGACCTTGCCACATTCCATTCATTTAAGTTTGAGAAAGTGATGAGGCTTCTTCAAGGCTCACATTCTTCATTTGTAACTTGGAGATACTAATTTTTTTTTAATAATTTTTTTTTTTTTAATTTACATATGGGCAGGAGGCACCAGGGATCGAACTCCAGACCTCCAGCACGGCAGGTCGGAGCTCTGCCTGCTGAGCCACAGCAGCCGCCCGGAGATACTAATTTTTTACTTGTTTTGTTTGAACAAAACCTTTGGTTTGTTTGAGGATTAAATATGACAAAATTTATTCAGTCGTTACCATAATGCCTGCCACATAATAAGTGCTTAATACTTATGCTGATGGTGTTGTCGAAACCACATATTCTCCCACATAAGTCCATTTTCAGTTTCATCATATTTATGAAAAGCACACGATTTTTCTAGTCTCACTGACTTGAATATCAACTTTGACTTTTACTTTTTCCTTCTCTGTCCAACCAGTTGTCAAATACCTTGTCTTTTTTCCCTGTACAGTAGCCCTAAAATCTGTTCCTTCTCTATTCCCCTGGCTTCACCCTTATTCTATCAGAGATGAATCAATAGGGTGTGGTGACTCAGTGAAAAAATGTTCCCTGAGGGAGAAGAGAATTTAGAGCAATAAGTCTCGAAAAAGGCAGAATGGCCATTATTAAAATAAGTGATCAGAAATGTCAGTAGGTGAGGATAAGGTATTCATTGTCAAACACAGCTTCCTTTTTGAACAAGAAGCCTCATTTCACGTATATGGAAATAGTTTATTTGACGAAAGTGTTATGGAGAGAAGACAAAAGTGGGGTAGTAATAGCAAGCAAGTTCAACATTTACATGTAAAGAAGACAGGGATATGAGTAAGTGGAGGTGATAGGGGAGGGGCAGTCAGAAGGCTGAATAGTATAACAATAGAGAAACTAAGGAAAGGTACAACCTCATTTAATAATAATATATTCATATGATTTAAGATTTGTCTCAGTGAGGCCCTCGTTTTTCTATCATCTATCACAAATCAGCGACAGGTATTTAAACCTGAGGAATAGCTTTGAGTTCTATGAGCAGGGAGGGACTCTAAGTCATTGCTATGGGGAATTATTGTGCCCTCAATGGAATGGTCCTTGTAAACCTTGATGTTTATTTCTAAATGGCATTGGCATTTTAGTTTTTCAGACTCTGAAGATGATGGTATTGACACTACGACAACCACCATCCTTTTAAAAGTTTTTTTCTTTATTAGAGAAGTTGTGGGTTTACAGAACAATCACGCATAAAAATATAGTACTCTCATATACCATCCCACCACCATCTTGCATTGGTGTAGAATATTTGTAATAACTGATGATAGCACATTTTTATAATTGTCCTATTAACTGTAGCACATACTTCAATTTAAGGCTGACTGTGTTGGAAAGTTCCACAGCATTTTTAAATTGTTTACCATACATACAGTTCCATATTGTTACCATACATACAGTCTCATACGTCCCTTTTTAATCATATTCAGATATATATTTCATTGTCATTAACTGCATTCACAATGTTTTGCTACTATCACCATCATCCCTTTAATTGGGTGCATTTTTTAGTGTGAATTGTTTTTTGGCATCCAAACACAAAGTCAGATGGAATTAGGATATTTTATATATTTTGAATTCTCTTTTTGAAAATTGAAAGATGCCCTAAGTCGACTAATTCAGCTCCCTTGTTTTTTCCCAGGTAGGTATACAAACTTTCACTTCCTTTCCATACATTTTTCTCTATACTTTAAATTGTTCTGAGGTAATCTCTTGTTTGTTTGCATTCTAAAAATTCCCATCTGTCAGTACTAGGTATGGGAAATGCCGGATCATTCATTGACTTAACTTAGTTCAATTGAAATAATTATAGAATTTATGTTCCACCTCCACTGCTACTGATACTACTATTATGGGGCACAGGTGCAATAAAAATGACATATCCTACAAATGGCGTCAAACAATGGTTAAAATTTATCTACGTAAAAAACCATAATAGTAATTTGTGATTATAAAGATTAACAAAATTTCCAAAATCATTTGTTACATGTTCAATATACTGTTATATTATTATTAAATTAGGAATTCCTTGGCAATCTGACACAGTGGTTCAAATAATACAGATTTTTAATACATATTGTTAAGTTCATAACTAAATAGTTCCTTAAAATAAAGGCTGCATTACTATTCAAAGATTTAATTGCAATTTATACTCAACAGAACAAAGTTTAAACTATTAAAATTTGTTGAGAGTAGTTTCATTTTAAGGAATTTCCTTTACCTTTACATACAGGCCTGTGATCACTCCAAGCAGCAAAGACCTCAGCAATCCGTTGACAGGTGATGCTCTTGGCTCCCTGTAGGACATAATCTTCAGCACAAGAGAACTGCACAGTTGATCCAAGGCTAAAATTGAATAAAGGATTTAAAAAAATAGGATTAGAAACATGTAACAATAATTGGGCTCCACTTCTACAAGAAATATCCAATATGTCAAAGATGTACTCTAATGAGAAAATTCATCTTATTACTGGGAAATCAAAATCTGAAAATCTGACTTGTACAAATGTATAACCAAAGTGATAAACAGATGAATCTATTGTAACTCACTAGTATGCATGTACTGGTAGAAACTGTAGAACTTAAAAGCTATCACCGTGTTTAATTATCTTGTGCTATAAGAAGATATCTTTGATTGACGATGTGGAGGGAAGTTAGAAGAAGGTATAATTAGAGAAAGGGAGTCCAGTGAAAAATAACTCAGAGTCTAGGCCAGGGGTTGCTAAACAATGGCTCATAGGCCAAATCTGGCCCACTGCCTGGTTTTGGTTATAGCCCCGAAGCTAACAAATTTTTTTAACATGTTTAAATGGTTGAGTACCACATTACAGTGCTTCCCTGGTATGTATTTATATGCACATGTATTTGGACATGTATTTACATATGCACATGTATTTCTATATATGCCTATATAGGGCTGCAAATTGTGCTTATTGTTTTTCAAATCGAGCACATGCTATATACGGTCATTTAAAGTTCATCTACCATTAATTTTTCAATTTATTACAATTTGAATTTTGCTTTCCACTCACTGAAAGCCAAGTTGCTAAAATTAACACTTGAAAAGAAATCCGAATCTCAAGAGTAATGGATATTTTTCTGAAATGAAAAACTAACCATGCATTTTCCTTCTTAAAGTCCTTAGAGAGCAATCCACCAGGTAACATGGCAAAGAAAGCCCACCAGAAGTAAATCTCTGCCGCCTTCTCATCTCTTACAGTGCTTCAGCAACGCAGGCAGCTGGCAGGTACTACACACCACATGCCAACTGCTGCTTGTGATGTCCTAACTCCCCACCGTCTGCCAAGGATGTCACCTCCACCCTCGTCCCCTGGCCTGTGCCTGAAGAACTCCTATTCAGCTCCCTGAGCTTATCATACAGGGTAAGTACCTGATCATATTTGTGTTATAAGAAGTTATCTTTGGTGAGAGTGTGGAGAGCAGTTAGAAGAAAGAGAATAACTCAGAGTCTAGGTCAGGGGTTGGCAAACTATGTCGTACACTGCTTGTTTTGTACAATCTAGGAGCTAACAATATTTTTCGTAATTTTAAATGGTAGAAAAATATCAAAAGAAGCATAGTGTTTTACAAAATGTAAAAAAATATATGAAATTCAAATTTCAGTGCCCGTAGATAAAGTTTCATTGGTGCACGGTCACACGTTCTCTTCCACATTCTGTATGGTTGCTTCCATGTTACAATGGCACGTTGTGGTGTGCAGCAGAGACCCTTTGACTTGCAAAATATAAAATATTTACTATTTGGCCCCTTAGAGAAAAAAACTTGCCGACCCTTGGTCTAGGCCAAATATGCCAAAAGATTTGAATTAAGGAAGGGTATGGCAAAGGATTGGAGGGGATAGAATAGGGGAAAATCTCTAAGCATTAGAATCTAGTCTCCCTCAGGAGTATTCTTCTTTCTCTTTTTCCCTCTCTATTTTTTAAGATGGGTTTATTTTAAGATATAAAAACACATTTAGAAAAGTATTAAAAATTCATGGCTCAGTGATTTATCACAAAGTAAGTACCCATGTAACCAAGAAATAGATTACTTCCAGGGCCTCCTTGGATATCACAGTGAGTCCAGATTTTATTTAGATTACTGTATAACTGAAAACTTTACACATTTGATTATCCAATAGCCCTCAGCCCATTCTTACATTGCCATCTCAGTAAATGGAAACTCCGTTTTTCTAGTTGTTAAGGCCAAAAACTTAGAGTCATTCCTGAATCTTCTATTCCTCTCACCTCTTACATCCACCCTGTCAACAAATCCTGTTGTGACGCTTAATCCAGAATTCAGTAATTCTCATTCCTACATTGCCAAAACCTTTTTCATCATTTTTCTTTTACATTATTGCAATGGTCCTTTTTGTTATGTCATTGGCTTTCTTGTTTCTGTCCTTGAATCACTGCACTCTAACCTTAAATAGCATCCTGAGTGACCTTTTTAATAGGTAAGTCAAATTAGTTCACTCCTCTACTTCAAATCTCCCAGGGCTTCCCCATTTCACTTAGAGTAAAAAGCAGTGTCCTTTTAACAGCTTAGGTGATCCAGACCCAGCTAATTTTCAGGAATCATTTCCAACTCTCTCTCCTTCACTCTCTCTTTCTCAGTAACAGCTATTCTCTTATTCTTGTGTGAACACTTTAAGCAAGGTCTTTGAATTTGTAGTTATATCATGTTGGGAAATCCTCTCTCCATCCAGGATTCCATCTCTCTCCCATTTTCGATTGTTTTGGTTTCTGCTCACATGTCACCTTAGCTATAGATCTTTATCATTTTTTTCTAAAACAGCTTTTCCATCTAAGCCCCACGTCTTGACCCATGTTATTTCTTATGATGCATAGTATATTTTTTGTCTACTGATAGTTTGTCTCATCACACTATCAAAGATAAGTTCAAAGACACTTATCTCTTTTACTTTTCAATCCATCAAACATTGCTGACAAACACTAAGCTTTATTTTATTTTAGTTTTGTTTAATTTTTAGAGAGAATGAGAGAATAAATGCTAACACTTGCAGATTTAATGTTTACTGACATCCATCTAAGATAGCTTAATGCATCTAGAGATAGCCATTTTCCAAGAATTGGGCAAAACTATTCTTAGGCCAAGATACTCTCTCGAGGCTATTTAACATTTTTATCATCCACATGTAGTCATTTCTTACAACCCAACATACGCGCAAAAAATTCAATAGCTTTCATTATTCACTTTTGGAATGAAAATAGCCCTGGTTTGTAGTCCAGTTAAATAATGGGGAGGAATCTATAAAAGGTGGAAGAGAGTAATTCCCCCATAACTCCATTTTCTCCCAAATCTTATGCTGTAAACCATATAATTCATATAACAACATAAGATAATATTAGGCTCTTCTGTTGCCTAACTCCCAGCTAGAGATAATGCAATATCCTTTTTCTTTCTTGTTAATAACTGAAGTAACAAATTTATGATAGACTCTACTGGCCTTTTAAATGGCAGGCTTCTATTGCAGAAGCTATAAAATGAGCATCAAAGGGTGAATATTATATAATCAATCAAATTATTAGCATTTATTTTCCATTTTGGAATTCTTCCTTAGAAAGTTATTCTACTCTCTAGGAAAAGAAAATAAAAACATCTTGAAATGCATCATTCACCTATTTCCATGTTATAAATACCCCCTCTGTGGTGGATTTCAAGCTACCAATGTGTCATCATTGAATGCAAATTTGAGAAGATATTTTCACAATATAAGGTCAAAAGACAAGGAATTTTGAGCTTTTGAAAATGTAGTGAAATAATCAGGATGTGATGAGTTTGGAGCATTTATTGTAT
The DNA here is from genome assembly GCA_004026745.1 of Myrmecophaga tridactyla. Taxonomy (NCBI): domain Eukaryota; kingdom Metazoa; phylum Chordata; class Mammalia; order Pilosa; family Myrmecophagidae; genus Myrmecophaga; species Myrmecophaga tridactyla. Next base: position 43,023 of record PVIY010000069.1, read on the forward strand.
CTGTTTTTTTTGTTGTTGTTGTTGGGGGGGGGGTGCATGATCCAGGAATTAAACCCGGTTCTCCCACATGAAAGGCAGGCATTCTAACCACTGAACTACCCGTGCACCCCTATTGTATCTGTTTTTAATGCACTTTATTTCATTGTCAGTTCATATGCATGAGTTTTTAATTGTGGCTGTGTTACAAAAAACAGAGAAACAAAATTCCTGAAAATTGACGATCAGTTCTTATGCATCGGTATGAGCTGAGGAATGTAAGGTGGAGCTCGCGTTCCAGTGAGGAAAGACAAACTCTAAGCAGCACAATAAATGTGATGATTAGCTGGTGATAAGTGCTATATAGAAACATAAATTATGCTTATGTACGTGGTGAGTGACGGGCAGCATTGTTTTATATAGAATAGTCAGGGACGGTGTTAAGGTGATGCTTGCAGGGATAGGAAGAAGTGAGGGAAGGTAACATATGAACAGCGTGGGGAAGCTTACAGCCAACAACAATGGCAAGTACATGGCTGCTGAGGCAAGGATGCGTTTGCTCTGTTCAATAAATTGCAAGGAAAAGAATGTGATCTGAATGTAGCAAATATACGGGAAAGGAGCTGAAATTAAGTCAAGGAAGCGATTGGGGTTTAGGTACAGATCCTTTGTGACTGTAGGATTTTGCCCTTTATTTTGAGACTCAGGCAGTTCTTATAGGGCTGTGAGCTGAGATAAGGACATTAAATTTCTTTATGTAGTGAAGTGATCATGTTGGCTTCTGTATGAGGCAGACACTTTACAGGGGCAGAGGTATAAGAAGGAAGTTTGGTTCACAAAGTACTGCAGTAAACTAAGCTCTAATGGAGATCATGGTTTGTAGCAGGGAGGGAGAAGTTAGAAACTAATCATGGTAGAACATTAAAAAAAGACCTAGTATTGTTCTTGGACCATAGAAGACAATCAATTACTATATTCTGACTAAGAATGAATTAATGCTTCTGACAAGGTCAGTGTAATTGTCACATATGATTATTATATTTCAGTTTTAATCCGTGCTCTTTTTGCTAAAAGTAATAAATGACATCTTATTTAAGTGACAGTGATTCAGCTTGTTTCTTTTGATTATAGAAAATTAATTCATTTAGGATGGAGACAGGTAATCAGTAATAATATGCACCTAAGTCCTTCTCTACTGCTGGTGAAAGCAATAGCAGCCAAAAAATGCTGGTAATGGTCCCTGCGGTATGGTCTCTGATGTCTTTCACTTCTTTTTCACCTTCCAGAAATGAGCAATCCCAAGATATTTTTTCCTCCAGTGAACACATTGGGGGATATAATTTAGAGTAGTGTTGGAATTTAGACTGAGGGATTAGTGATATCTTCTTTAAAATCCTAATTTGTGGTTTTTGTCAATTTTAGGACTATGAGAAAGTGGTGCTCTCTCCAAGCCTTCAGTTTCCCATCTGTTGTGATAATTTAAGAAATATTATCTGTAAAGTACACAGTGCCTGACAGAGAAACCACTCCATAAGTTCCCTCAACCAGGTTAATATAAAGTCCTGCCGGCCTAAGAGTTCTTATGTCTTTTAAAGTCACTTTGAGTATCTCTGCCTTACTCCATCTTACCTGACTTTTAAGATTTCATTCCCATCATGTGCCCCCACCAAAAATTTATTTCTAAGTTCTAGTGAGGGAAACTAAGTTTTGTCACTTGCAATGTTTGTAATCTCAACTTAATACCGGCTCTACCCCTGGCATTCAGATCACTCCTACTTATAATTTATAGTTTCTCATATATCTGCCTTTGCTTACATTGGTGTGGAACTATGTACCCCAGAAAAACAGGCACAAACCTAATCCACTCCTGTGAGTGTGAACTCTTATAAATAGGACCTTTTGAGGAGGTTATTTCAGCTAAGACATGGCCCAGCTGAATCAGGATGGGTCACACTCTTATTATTGAAGGCCTTACAGGCAAGATCACAGAGAAAGAAAAAGTCAAGTAGGACAGCCAGAACTGAATGTTAATAGAACCTGGAAGAGAAGAGACAAGCCAGGCAAGGCCACCATATGCACTGCCATGTGACGGAGGGGCCACAGTCCAAGAATCACCAACAGCCAGCCCCAGAATTCTGGGAGAAAGCATCGCCTCAATGACACCTTGATTTTGGACTTCTCCTAGCCTCCAAACTGTGAGACAAGAAATTCCCCTTGCTTAAGCCAACTCCATAGTATTTTTTCTTTGGCCATGAAATTGAAACACAATTTCTACTCTCCTAGGAATTCATATATTTTTTCTCAGTTCACTTAATTATTGTCAAAGCCCCAGTTCTAATTTCAAATCACCTATGAATCTCTCCCTAGTTTCTCAATTCAGAATTCTGTTTCTTCTTCTCTGTGCCCTTAGCAAGCATATACCCCTGGTAGAATATTTGTTACAGTGATTTGGGAGCTCAGGATAAACCAAAAGTACAATTTCACCTTAGATTATCACTAATGAGGCCATTTAAAAGCATCATGTATGGACTGTGCGTGTCCCTTTGTAGATATTCCAGGTACATTTTACGCCTTAAAGGATATGCCACAAAAAGAAATTTTCTTCAAAATGATGATTAGCAATTTCTTTAAGCAGAATCCAAGCTTGTAATATGGCAGATACTTTTAAATACACCATTAATTTTGTCCTCACTATTGAAGGAATGCCTCTTTATCGTGCATCCACAAGCACATCCACACAGCATGCAGGACTATAGGGCCACTTTAACAAAAATGGAAAAGTGCAAAACCACACAGAGGGCAGAAATCAATGAAGGAATCAGTCTTTTCAGTGAAATTCAGACTCAATAATGCCCAGGTAGTGAATACCTTGAACAAACAAACTCACTGTATTTTCATTTGTGAGCTGTTTTAATATGTAATCAAACTAAAAAAAAAACGCAAAAAACTATAGTAAAGTTTTATTAAAATGTATATTTCTAAGAAAGTATTCAATTATACTGAAGTAACGATGAAGGAAGAAAAGATATTCCCACTGTAATCTCTGCATTACCAGTGGAGTCATCTGCCCTGATGAGGTAAAGAAAACCTTCCACTTTTGCAGGTTATTCAAGTTGACAAAACATTCCCAAATAAGTTATTAAACATTTTTTTTTTAAGTTAAAGAAGTTTGTCTTTGCAGAATGATCATACATAAAATAAAGGATTCCTATACACAATCCTATTATTAACATTTTATATTGGTATGGTAAAGTTGGTACAACTGATGAATTGATGAAAGCACATTTTAATAATTGTACTATTAACTATATTCCATGGTGTGCCAATTTGAAAAGGTTTATGTACCCTAGAAAAGCCATGTATTAATCCTAATCAACCTTGTGGGAGCAATGGTTTCTTCTAATCCCTATTAAGTACTATGTGTTAGAAACTTTAATTAGCTTATCTCCGTGGAGATGTGACTCAACCAAGTGTGGGTGAATACATGTCTCTGCCCATTTCAGGTGGGTCTTGACTGGTTTTACTAGAATCCTTTAAAAGAAGAAGCATTTTGCAAAAAGCTAGAGAACAACAAGAGAGAAAGCCATGAGATTCTGAGAGGGCAGGGAATGCTACAGAACCACGAAGCAGAGAGTCTACCAACCAAAGACTTTTGGAGATGAAGAAGTAAAACCACCCTGGGGAGCTGAAGAGGAAGCTAGCAGATGATGCCATGCTCACCGTGTGCTTTTCCTCTTGAGAGAGAAACCCTGAATAACATCAGCCTTCTTGAATCAAGGTATCTTTCCCTGGATTCCTTAGATTGGACATTTCTATAGACTTGCTTTAACTGGGACATTTTCATGGCCTTAGAACTGTAAACTAGCATCTTACTAAATTTCCCTTTTTAAAAGTCATTAAACACTTCTGGTATATCGCATTCCAGCAGCTAGTAAACTAGAACACATGGTTTAATTTAAGGTTCACCGTGTTGTGCAATTCCATGGATTATATGTAAAATTTTTATTCTAGTACTAAATATATGGAAAATAGCTATTACCAAAACAACCTCAATAATACTGGGTTTATACCTTTGAAAATCAAATAATTCTCTAAATTTTTATTTAAACTAACAATTTCAAAAATGAGTATTTGCACTTTAGAAATTATGAGGCTTTCTTTATCAAAATAAGATCTGGGAATGATATTTTCTGTGTTTCAAAATACATAAATGATTTATGATCATCATAGAAAACTTTGACAATGAAGATCAACAACAAAAAAAACAAAAAACAAAAAACAAATGACTCCCTTAAGTCATATATTGTTAAAATTTTCTTGAATCTAATCCCACTCCTCTTCTTATTCAAATCCATTCTCTCTTCTTTTTCCTAGAGGCCATTTGACCACTTGCCTTTGAATTACAAACTTTCCTCCTTCTCATTACGTATATCATAATTTTTTTTATCTCTCTTGAATATTTAACCTCCATTTTGAGTTTGAAGTTAAAGAGATATGACTTTTCCCCTTGTTTGTAAGTGCATCTTAATTAAATTTATCCTAAGTGGATGATAAATGAGCTCATTTACAAAATATGTTGTTTCTGACTCTAAATTATATTGGTAAGTTTTCTTAGCTATTTAAAATATTTTTAACTCTTACCAAACATTTGTTCACAAAAGAATAATTGAACATGATGGCCTTTTTTTTTTTTTTTTGCATGGTTAGGCACCAGGAATCAAACCTGGGTCTCTGGCATGGCAGGGGAGAACTTGGCCTCTGAGCTACAATTGCCCACCCACCATGGCCTTTTTATACTTATTGTGCATCTCATTGACCTAATACAATTAATGTCATTTGCTTACCATACATGGCATCAGCAGAACCAAGTCAATGAAAAATGCAGGAATAGTCCAATTCACCATTTTCATATATTCATATCTTAGTGTACTGATCTGCTTTCTTCTTTGTACTATTGGTTATGATCAATGTGGAAACTGTTTTAGAACATCATGTCTAAATGATGTTCTAAGGTCATTCACTACCTTATTCAGTATTGAAAGCAACTACTACTCTGTTAATCTTCCTAAACTTGCTCTTCAGTGTACAAGCTCCAGTATATCAGAAAGGTAATGATTCTAACTCCCCCACTCTTGCATAATTTCAATTCACTCTAGTCTTATAAGTACATACTTCTTGTTCTTTTATGTTCTATGTTTGCTTTTTTTGTGAAACATAATGTAATACATTGAAAAAGGGAGCAATTTGAAATGGAACAATATCCTGGAAAAAGGAGAAATCCCAAAAGGAATGGATTATTCAGGAAGAAATATTATCCCACTGGGCGAGCACATTAGTTGATATGGATTTTCATATGAGGACAACTCTTCATTAAATAGTTAACTAAGCTAAAAGCATAAGCCATGAAAAGAGTTATAGTGTGGGCCACAGTGGCTCAGTAGGCAGAGTTCTCGCCTAACATGCTGGAGACCCGGGTTCAATTTCCGGCTCCTGTCCATGCAAAAAAAACAAAAAAAGAGCATAATTTTGTACTTTAAAAAAAAGATGGATAATGTCTAATATTATGGAAACTTTTTCTTTAATCTCCAAAATTAACTGTGGTTAGAGCCTCAAAAGCCTCAAAAAATCCTTGTTATTATATCTAAGATTTCAAGATTTAAAAATTTAGTACAATTATGAAAAAAATGACAACCAAATATTTTATTCTTATCCTGATTTTTTTTTAATTGTTAGTTTGTGAGATAAATCCCTAATACTGCTCCATTAAAAAAATCTCATATTCAGCATTCACTAGATAAGATTTTGTATCTTTATTTTGCATGGCTTTTAGGTGGGTCATCTCCTAGATAAGCACAGTGTTTTTATATTACAAGTGAAGTCCTGCACAGATCCATAAATATGCCATAAAGTAAGAGAAAGGCACATGTGTGTCATGAAAAATAGTAATAAATTAGTAAATAGGGCTTTAAAAAGTTAAGGTGAAAAGGTTAGGAAATTTATATTCTTATATTTAAAAAATCATGGCATACACACAGTCTTGAGTGACTAAATAAAATTTCCTTAAGAACTTAGACCGAAACTTTTTTTCCTGTGGCATAAGTATTTATAAGAAGTAAAGGGGTTAAATAATTTAAAATAATAAACTTTTCAAATAGTATTAATTGACAAAGTATAATATGTATCACATCATTTTTGTCACTATCACCATAGAAAAAAGTGGTTGATGGGATTAAAATTAGGATCTGATCAAATAGTACCTACAAATCAAAATATAAAATCAAATTAATGAGAAAATTAAGACAGGTCTGAAAAGATTTAGTGTCATATTGTTAAGGAGGTAAGCTTCCTAATGGTTTCCAGGTGTGTACCATTTTGAAGTTCATATCTGGGCATATCCATAAAACATGCCTCACTTGGGCATATTCATAAAATAAGATGAGATTAATGCTACATTCTTGGTAAATTGGCTCTAACTGTATCTGTTGCTGTACCACCCCACTCATTCCCCACATTCGTCTCAGACAGCAATAAACTAATTGATATAATGGACAACTCTATTCATCTCTAATGTTCACAGTTAAAGCTTTTAACAAACTTTGATATTTCAATATTAGTAACCAATTAATTATAAAAAGCCCCCCAAAAGACTGTGACTCAGGATAACTGTCATAGAATAATAAACCAATTGAAGTAGGGGTTTAAATAATTAAAGTCAAATCCACATCAGAATAAGGAACTGAGCCCTGTGATATACAATGTTATAAATTAACTAAAGCGATCAAGGAATTTTTTTTCGTACTTGGGATAATTTTTAAAAGAGTATTAAGAATGGATATTCGAATAGGGCATTCTAGTTTACAAAGCAGTTTCCTATATAATATCCCATTTGTTCTGTAGCAGTTACTAGTTGATGTCATTTAGTCTTTCACTAAAGAAACAAAAATATCCAAGAGTAACCCATGAGGAACTTTGTGAATGATATTTAAAGTGCAAAGATTGATGCACAAAACTATTACCTAAATGGAAGGACCATTTACGTTGAACACTGACTATCCACATTTAATATTTACATCTTAAACCTTACATGGAGAGGCTGACAATACATATTGAATTACTGCATATGTCAGTAAGCAAATTTGGTTATTAAGTGCCAGTGCTATATTAAGTCCAAAATATAAAATAAAACTGAATTTTTAACATTCAGTTTATCAGCTTTATAGCTCACTGAGAAAAGTTCTGAGTAGACTGAATTAGATTGTCTCTAGATGCATTCTAGCTGTAATAGTCCATGAATCAATTTGCTTTTCATTAAAGTTAATCTGCACATATAAATATACTTCAAATATTCCATTATATTTATGTTGTTGTGCCTCTGTGATGAATAAAAAGTGTCTAATTTTGAAGCAAAGAGAGTTTAACTTCCAAGTTTTTTTCATTTAACATAATGACCTTACTATAAGGTAGTTCCTCTAAAGTGTAAATCATGAAAATTAAATTTTACTAATTATAATAATTTTGTAATTCATCTCTCCTCTTAAATTAAAATTTTTCTAGTAAAAATACAAAAAAACCCCCCAAAAGAAATAGTACTTTAATAAATGTTGGGTTTGTCTCAGTATTGGCTTTTTGAAATTCAGAATGGGTATTGGGGCTGGGATGTGATGTGGAGACTATAAGGTAAGGGCAGGTTTATTTCTCAGCTATAAAATTCAGTAAGTCTGTATACCAATATGTTGGTAATATAATAGAAATCGATAGATGTATAAAATATTGCCAAGTGGTACATGATGATAAAGAGTATCTCCGTAATTCAGAATTGAACTGTCAATCCTTTTAACTTTCAAGAAAAAAATAAGTTCCTAGCATTTTGCAGAAGTATGACACCTAATGAGTAGTACAAATGTCTCATTACAGCTGTGCCAGACATTACAATATATTTTACAGTGATATATGGTAGGGGAGATGGGAACCCTGTATCTGCCATCTCTTCACCTTCTCTCTAACAACTATTAGTTCTGTTGGAGACCATAATGCATAAACCCAGAGAAATACAGAGCCAATGAATCTCACCCTTATTCTCTGAATTACAGATCAGGGAAGTACTACATAACAATCTTTGTGCAAATTAAAATGAATGAGTAAAGTGCTATCTTAAAGTTATTAATTACATTTGACAATTCAGAGTGGCAAAAATCACAGTAACGTCTACATACATTGTGCAAATTACTAGTTTGTAATAGTTCAGTTTCAACATTAGATCATATTAATTCTTTCAGTGACATCATACCTTTGTGAAGCTAAATATTCAGCAGTTGCTGTGATAAAAATCAACCAGCATACCAAATCACTGTGGAATAGGAAATGTGGGCGGTGCTATCCATTTGTATTCCACAGCTTGATAGGTTTTGCAGTGCCCAGTGGCACCAAGTTGGTAGTACATACATTTTTCCTAAATGATGTAGACAAAACTACTTAATTAATGGATGTGTTAGGTATTTCTTTTGGCCTAGGGGAGCCATGAAAAAAAATACTGAAACACTCAGGCACTGTGATCCAAAAATTAAGGAATTTCTGGTGTAGAACATTATATTCTACACCATAAGTTCTTTTTTAAAGATTTATATACATTGCTGTTTGTATAGCAGTGTCTTTCAACGTCCCTGGGGTTAGCAATATCATAATACCCTGGGGAACTTATTAAGTATTTGGATGTCTTAATCATACCTTATATCTCTGAAGGTGAATCTTTGGAAATTGATATTTATATTAAAGTCTTTAGATTATGCCAACAAATGATGAGGTTTGAGAACCAATGGCTTAGTGGTTAGTTGAATGTGTGTCAGATGGGACTTGCAATGAAGCAATCACCTCGTCTGAGTACATTTTAGAAATAATAACTATTACTGTGTATCACGTGAAAACCTTTACAGAAGTAACATTGCTTTCTGGATAAAGCCCAAGATCCTTGAGTTAGAATGCGCGTCACTCATGATCAGGTTGCTTCCTAACTCTTCCACCTTATCCTCTATGATCTGTAAACACATCTCCACACTGGCCACCTACTCCCAACATGCGCGCACACACACACACACACACACACACACACACACACACACACACACACACACCCCACCATCCTTCCAGACACTCATGTATTCACTCATTCACTTTGAAAATATTTTTTATTCATTAATCCATTTACTCAATCTACCTTCAGTGAGTGCTTATGTAGGAGTTACAACCTCAAATGCCTTATAGACAATCCAGGCCAACTATCTGGTAGTGAATTTGCTTAGTTAAAGGGGCTTATAGTCTAAAAATCTAAATGGATTTCTTCAATTACTGTGCAGACTCAACAACATAGGAAGTTTTCTGACCATCATCATTGCAATATTTGATATGTGTTGGATTCTAAGCAGAGAAAATACAAAGAGGATGTAATGTTTAGAGAAGACATGAGACTCCCCTCTCAGTTTATGGGCAAATGGGGAAGAAGAATATAGAAAATGGATATGCAGGCTAAGTGAGAAAATTATTAGGATATTTTATATAGCCTAAGATCTCTACAATTCCAGAACCTACAGTGATAGAAATTTAATCTGGATACAGTTGAATGGTGAGCTTGTTATAACTGTTGAGACTATCTTAGTTTCTGGGGCAGGGCCCAAAAGGTCTTCTTTAATATACAGCTTTCAGCACGGGTATACAGGTAAATAAGACAGAAAAGTCCCTGCACTCATGGAGCTTATATTCTAGTGGGAAGAGATCAACTATATGAATTAGTGTCCAAATGGAAAACAAGACTGATTTTAGGATTTCCAAAGGAGGTAACTTATAAGAAATTAGTTGTAGTCAAGTAATAAAAGAGCTGAGAAACTGAGCAAGGACAGTGTGGTATCCAGATATTTGCAACAGCAGAAACTTGTACTATTTGCAGGCTTAGCAGAAAAGGGAAGAGGTACCATAACTGGAACCTAGAGACAGATTCATTTGGTTATAAAATATGGCAGTCCTATTCAACCTTTCATGTCCGGGAGCTAGAGCTAGCCAAAATAGAGAGAGATAAGATTATAAATTTTATCTTAAGTGCAGAGAGCCTTTAGAGGGTTATAAGCAGAGGAGTGACATGATATATATTTAAAAGATCACTCTGGCTGCTCTGTTGTAGTGCATTATAAGGGCAATAATAGTAAAAGAAAGATCACTTAGGACTGTTTTGACCATCCAAGTTACAGATGATAGTGATTTGAAATAATAGGTTTTAATTGAAATGAAGAATATCAGACAGATTTAGAATATGCTTTGGAAGTAGAATCAACAATAGCCCCGGATGGCTTGCTATGGGGAGGTGCAAGTAAAAGAACAAGTATTTTAAAAAGAGCCTTTTATAAGAAAAATGCTAATTTAGTCCTTAGAACACATACTTCCACTCTTCTTTTCCTATCTCCAGTTTATCAGTGCTTTGATAGATCTTTCCCTTCTTCCTGCTAGGGTAAATCTCTTGCTTCTCTTCTTTAATCCATTTTGTTTAATCTGAAAACCTTCTTATTGTTCAGACAACTCTTTTCCTTGTGTTTCATTTCCTGATTGTTTGCCTCTTATTTTTTATATTTTATTGCTTATAATCCACCTCATCATATTACATAGTTAAATTCACATCAGTTCTTCCACTTTGTCCAAATCAGTGTTTCCATTATGATAAGGGTATTTTCTTCAGCAAAACTTACATATACTTAATAAAGATGATTGTTTCCTCATGGGAATTTACAGAATAGTAAATCTGAATAATTGCTTAAATGCAGCATAGGGAAGTATGACTGATTTGATCTTTTGCATTTGTATTCAGGTGGTCTTTGTCTTTAATCGTGGAATTAGAACAAATTCTTAATATTCATTTTCAATTATTTTTCAGAAAAAAAATTGTAATTTACAATTTTGGAGCATAAAACATACACAATAATCTCATTTTTATAGATTTGGAATTACCATTAGTCTACATAATTCAAGCAGAAATACCTGCCTCATCCATAGTTTTACCCTAAACATCCTGTTATCTTAGATAAAACAAGAGTAGCTTTCAAAAATCTGGTTTCATTAATTTCTTCTATGTATATACAACCTAAATATATTTTATTTTTATGAGATAGTTAAATAATGATACACACAATATTTTCATGAGCAACAAATAAAATGATGTTTGTGAAAATGCTTTTAAAATAAAATATGATATATATCTCTGTATAATTGATCTTATATCAACCTTCATTCAGTGAGTGATGGAATAGTCAAATTTTTTTATCCGATGCAATATAACAACAGTTATTTAATAGGAATCTTTATCTGAAATCCAAGTTTAATCCTTGTTGCTGTAGAATCGGAGACTATTGTTATACTGGTAAGACATTTAGAAGTATAAAGTAAGGTGGAAGCAATGAGAATTAACAAGATTGAAGAAGTAGAATCAATAGGTTGTTGGATGGTGGGGAAGTATGAAGATTCTTTCTTAATCCTGAATCATTGGGTATATCATAGGAAAATCCAAAAGGGGAAGGAAAGGTAGGTAGCATAATATTTATTGAACTCTACTTTGTACTAGGCATTATATTACACAATTTTTTTGACTATTAGATAATGCAGTCCTTCACTGTTACAGAAATTTTGGGAAATAAATAGATCCTTTAAATCAGGGAAAAGCAATAACAGGATTTTAAACTAGATCTGTCTGGGTACACTTGTTTTTAGAGAAAGATAAGTTCAATTTTTACAAAGATAAAAATAAAGATCTAATTTTCAGAAGAAAAAAAATTATAAACACCTGAGAGAAGCATGGGCATTCATGATTATTGAAGCCTTCACAGGAGATGATATTCCCGAAGCAAAAGATAAAGAGGAAGAGGGCGGTCTTAAAGATGGAGCTCTCTGAGGATGTTTATTTTTAGGATGATAGGAGGAAGTGGATTCAAGAACAAATATTTAGAGAGATGGGACTTGGAGAAACAAAACCATTTCTCAGTTATCGAATCCAAAGAAGATGTTACAGTGGTTAAAAGAAATGTAGACAGACGATTTCACTTAATTTAAGATTAGAGAAGGCTGCAAAAGGAGGCTGTGAAAGGTAAGGATCCCAGAAACTGAGTGATCTCAGACATTTGAATATAATTTTAAGAAACATTTAAATTTTTAATTTATTTTTACAACATAGAAATTGTTGGCAGCATCTATATTTCTTTGGAAGCATTTCTCCCTTAAAAACCTGTTATGCTCCATAGGCATTTCAAATTAGAAACAAAGCTTTTAAGATTTCAAAACACAGCTGCTGGGACTCTCACCTTGGAGATTAGAACACAAAATGGCAAGCACAATATAGCAAGTCCCATAAGATATCTGACTTCTCCAAGAATCTTCTTATAGATTGCGTTGGTGATTATAAAAACATTGATTATGTACATACAAGAATGCTTCTGTTTTAGCAACTGCTGTCTATAGTTCATTTAGTTCTATGATGAGTTTGAAGGCCTACCATAAGGTCTTGTGATCAGAGAAATTAATGGAAAAATGCTGAAGCTGCAGTTTTACTGTTGTGATCAATTCAATTTGTTGCATTTATTGAACTCCCTTTACTGGGTATACAGAAATATGACTGGTCCTATTTCTGATTCTAAGGCTCTTACACATACAAAAGTTTCTAAAAGACAAGGACAAAATATTCTAAGTACTATAATGAAGGTACGCAAAATGCTAGGGGAGTTTAGAACTAAATTGTAATTGATTGGGGGAGTAAGAAAAGTTTAATGAAGGGATTTGAACAAGACCATGAAGAATGTGCAGCATGACATAGAGAAAGATGCTGGCATAGAACTTTCCTGGGGAAAAAACATAGAGCCAAGTCAAGAGATCAGCCAACCACAGATAAAGGTAACCCATGTGGGGTAGTTTGCGCTCACGCATTTTAAAGGTGGGCGATAAAGCTGACAAGATAGGATATATTTTGGGGGGATTTTGATTGCTAAAATTTCAATGGACTCCATGACCTCTTGGACCTCAGATTCTGATGGGGTGCAACAGAAAACATGCAAATGAACAAATACACAAAAATGGCATTAGTGGTGATAAGTAATACAAAAATAATTCAAAATAAGGGAATAAGGAAGATACTTTTATTTTATATGAGGTGGCCAGATGACATATGAGAAGTGACCTCCTTAAAATGTCAAGGCAGTTCTAGCTGGTTTGGGGAATATTTTGTAAGATTTTGAATGTTAAAAAAAATCATTTAAATGAACCTTGATTATATTCCCTCTCTCCTGGTCTCCCAATGTCCAGACTAAAAAACACTAACATTTGTATTGTAATCAATTAATTTATACATTTTTATTGATGGTTGGAGTGATGGACTAAAGTTTTGAAGCCCATACGACTCATTAAGAGGTAACTGAAGTAGTTCAGATATAGGCTAAAAAGATGAAAGTAGACCGGATGAGGGATTGGACCTTAGAGATACTTGAAAATAAGAATCAGTGGTGCTTGGTGCTGTGATTGACTGCTTTTCTGCTGCCTCTCCCAACCCCATGACATAATTACTAAGAAGTTTCAATTCAAGTTGATTGAGAAGTGGTGCTTCCATTATAAACAAATTAGAAGCCATTATATCTCCTAAATAATTTCAATATGGTGTGGAGAAAGAATACCAGAATTAAACTAAAACGTGATTTATTTGCTCCACATTCCTGTATTCTAACCTTTTGGAAGAACTGCTAGCAATTTCCCCAATGTACTGGGTTTTACCATGCCTTTGCACAATCTTTTTTACACTTGTACTGGGGCACCTCAGTAATGTGAGATAGAAACCATATAACCAAGAAGATTTAGTATTATCAATCTCAAATGTGCACTAAAATTACTTAGAGAGGCAACATTTCTATATCAAACTTGCTTTCCCACTCTGAGTAAAACTTGCTTCCATTTTTCCTTCAGTCTTTATTCCTCTATCTTCCATCCTCATCTCTCTATACATAACATTCATCTTGTGTCACTGTTTGATACCAGATTGCCAAAACAAAAGTATTAAACACAAGCTTCTCATAATTTCATTACAAAATCATCAAGCTTAGCATCATCTGCTCTGCACGTCTCCATTATTCTTACTGTTAGAGTGAAAAAATTTCCCCTCTACCTGACTTCAGAATTCTATTTTCTCCTATAAAATTATGTTCCCTTATTTATATCTTCCTCTTCCTACATCACTATTATCTTTCTCTCTATCGGATTATTTGCATCAAGTATGCTCTGGTTTCTTGCATCTCTGAAAAGAAATCCTCTCTCCTGACCTCCTAATGCCTATACAGTAACTGCTGCATTATTCTACTCCTCAAAGTAAGTGGATGTCCTAAAGCTATTGCTTATTTGAATTTTCCCTATTCCAATTTGTTTTCAATACCATCATTCTAATAAAGTACTTTTGTAAACAACTTTCCGGTTGTCAAATCAAGAGATAGTTCTCTGTCGTCATCATATTCAGTTTCTCAATAGCTTTCACCACCTCCCTACCTTCTTTCTCTTGCTTCACTCACTTTCTTGGATGTACTGTTATTACTACAGCCATTCATGAGTAGGATCTGATAGCTCCTTATATAATTCCATTGTATTATCAAATATCAAAGATCAATAACCTAAATTAAATAAAACGATCAATAAGACTCTACCATAGGTTGTCTTATCTGTCTACATTTTTTGAGCTAAGTGATTCCACCCACTATTGCTGATGTTTTTTCTAATATCTCTGAGCTTAAATTATTTTCAACTGCTTACTGAAAATTTCTACCTGCAAATTTCTAAGGCATTTCATGATTTACAACTTCAAAATTAACTCTGAATTTTTCTCCCCAAACCTCTGGATAGCCCTGTTTTATTAAATGATATATTCATTTACTATATCCTCATGTTGTTCATGCCCAGAAAACTGGGGCTCATTCTTTATTTGTCTGGGTTTCTTACTTTCCACATTAGGAACTGAGATATTATCTTCATTTGTATAGTTCATTGCTGTCAACATATTCTAAGTCTCCATTGTCACTCACTCCTACTACTCCAATAGCCTTCACATTAAACCTTCCACTTTCATCAATCTGTCTACATAAAAGAGAACAAATCTAATATGGAAATACAAAAATCTTTGTGTATGCAGAATCTCCTAGTTTTTTTTAAATATTGGTTCCCATTTAGTGTAAAACTGTGTGCACCCAAGAAAACTTATCTTCAAATCAGATTAAGTTGGGTGGCTACCAGTTTGCTTCCTCTGAACAGATTTTTTTTCCCCTCCTGTCTCCTCAAATTCATTCTATGCCTCTCTCCTTTACTCTCTATTTTCAGCCTCTGCTTTCATAGAACAGCTCATTGAATTCCTCCTCAACGTAAGGTTCCACCTTCTCTCAAGCTGACTGACTGCTGTAATCTTTCTGATATCAGTGGAAGTGGGACCTATTTAAATTGTATGGGTCTTTACCCCTGAAATCTGTATTCTCTTTTGCAGAATCTTGTGGGGCTTTTTTATTTTTTATTTTTTTTTGGTTTGTTTGTTTTACAGCACTTTCTAAATTCGTGGTTACATACATATGGATATACTTAAACACTTACTTTTATCTAGATAAAAATAATTTATGATAAAAAAGAATTATGGAGGGGGTATGCACTACGCCTACTTTAATTTCTAGGCTGCTAGAATAGGCCCAGGCACATAGTAGGGAGACAATATGTGTAGAACATGAATGCATAAGTCTGTCCAACAAGACTTATATTTCCTCTCTACATGTGATTCCTAGTCATCCTTCACAGAAAAGCTCAACTGTGAGCCTTCTGTGACCCTCATTTCCTTTCCTCTAGGAACACCAATTTCCTCTGTGCATGCATAACATTTTACATGTTCTTAAAGTAATTACTTATAATATTGCATTGAATTTTAACTGTGGACTCTTGATATCTAATATCTACCATGGTGTTCCAACTGTGATTGGAAGATGACACTTATGACTTGAAATCCACCATGCCCAATATATTACTATTACATTACATTACTTTTGTATATTTTCAAAAAACCATTCATATAATTTTGCAAATACTGACACCAATTATTATTAACAATATTAATAATTATTCTACATATTATTTCATAGGAGGAGCCAGCATTATTGAGCACTTATTTTCTCATTTTCCAGAGCTCAGTGAAAACTGCCATGAATATATTAATCCCAGTAATCTTCCTCTCAACATTATGAGAGAAATAGCATTATTCCCATTTTTAGATCTAAGAAAAGAAGCTCTCGGAGAAGATACATTAGATAATGACAGGGATGGTATTTTACAGTTTGTTTCACTTCAAGCATAATATAATACAGCTATTAAAGGGTCAGCTTTTGCAGTCAGGCAGTCATGTGTTCAAATTCTAGGTCTGTCATATTATTGGCTGTGTAATTGAAGCTTCAGATTACCCATTTGTAAAAAAGGAGATAAAATAATGAATAAAGAGTATATGTGAAAAATAATGATTTAGCAAATTGCCTACCAAATTCTATAAAATATCTTTAATAACTTAGGCTGAGGAATTTAATTGTTTTTTTAAAAGTCACCTCACTGATTAGAGTCAGAATATGAGTAGACATAGGTCTTTTGAATGACATTCTGTTATATTACTGTAAATATCATTATCTATATTGTTTTGGGTTTGATTAAATACAGTTCTGCAAAAATTTCAGAAAATCACAGTAGCATTCATATTGAAATAATATTATTTTTCCACTCCAAGTAGAGCCTGATATTACTTTAGGAAGATCTATGATGACAAATTTCTCATAGGTCTACATTCTAAGAACTGTATTTCTTCCTAATAAGGATATTCCTTTGAGTATCATTTATGTTTATTCGAACAATAGAAAAAGTAAAAATGTATATATGTGTCTGAAACTTAAGTAATGCCACAAGGATCATGTATGTGTAAATATAATCACTGTCAATAATTAAGCCCTTCAATTTGATAAACTATGGATACTTTTACTTTGTAGAAAGATGTTTGAAAATGTTAGTTCAATTATCATTTAGCATTTTGATAGGATTTCTTTTATTCTTTATTTACAAAATGCTTCAGAAGATTATTGAAATTTTAAGTTAAGTTTTAAATATTATTTGATAGTTAGGTAAGTTCATTGCTGCCACCAAATACTATCAAATTAATGCTACTTTTTAAAGTTGAAGGTAAAACTTATATTCAAAGTTATGGTCACTTCTAAAAAATACAAATGTGGGGTGGCTGCTGTAGCTCAGCAGGCAGAGCTCCAACCTGCCGTGCTGGAGGTCTGGAGTTCGATCCCTGGTGCCTCCTGCCCATATGCAAATTAAAAAAAAAAATACAAATGTATATAGAACATTTGCAAGATGGTTTCATATGCATTATCTCATTTGAAACTCACCATTATATGGAATAAATTTGATTTACATTTTACAGAAGGGAAAACTCAAGATAAGTGACATAGTCAAGATGCAACAACAACTAATAAGTAGCAGAATTTGAATTCAAATTCATGTCTTTAAAATAAAAATCCCACAAATTTTCACTTACAACATCGTGAATAAATTAATCATTTAAACCCTAAGAAAATTTCCTGATCAAGGTGATAAATTATTCAACTGCCACTTTTAATGATTAAATACTATTAATAGTAACACATCAATGGGAAATCTAACTACCACAGTTTTAAGTCATAAGGCCTTTATCTCCATACTATTAATTTTAAAATGTAAATTAAAACAAAATTTGACAAGTAAACAATTAAATAAACAATACAAAATATTACCTAAAATCTGATCCAATTCTTTTCCCATTTTCTGGTTCTCCTGGATCTGGACATAAATTGGAAGCTGTTTTAATACCTCCCTCATTTACTGTAACAGCAGAAAAAACAAAACATAAGATTAGAAAATCAAAGCCTTTATCAATTTAAATATTTACATAAATGTATTCTTATATTTTATTATAATCAAGTATAGAAAGTTAAAATATAATTTAATTGCTATATAAAAAAGGCAGAAGTATTGCTTCTGTTTGTAGACCTATATGAAAAAAGTAAGATGTTCATATTCAATGACATATTGAAATCATTGACTTTATTTTGAAATTTAATACATTGGATCCACTTGATTTTTAATTACCATCAAATTGGAAAAGCTCTGGAAAGGTCATCCCCAGGGTATTACCAATGTAATTTGGGTTAATCATCAGTAATAAAGAAGTCACCCCTTTTATGACAGCTCTATAGGTCACTGTTTTAAAGTTGCAATAGAAAAATGATACTCTATGAAAAGGTTTCAAGCTATTGGCATTTCTGTATTTGGCGTATAACAAGGCAGTTTTGTCTGCCAATGTGAAATAAAAAGTTCAGATAGCCAATATGTCTTTGAATTATTATATGATGTTGAAAGCCAAAATAATGGTTTTTACCTCCAGCAATTTCCATGCCTTGCTTTACTTTGCCACCATACAAATTTTAGGAGTTTCTTCAGAACACATAGTTAATTAAATATTCATTAATTTTGTCAATGAATGTTCTCACCCTGGATAACTGGGTTTCCAAGACAGATTTTTTTATAGAAAGGTTAATAAACCAAATAGTTCTGAAATATCTGAATGATGTTATTTTATAAATTCAATCTCATAGTGAGCTGGAGAACACCTTGTATATTTTACTCTTTATTAGCTCATTTGCCTATTTGAAGAACAGAATAGTGCCCGGGCAAACCTTCCAGAGAGGAAATAACCTAAATCTTGCAAAGCTTCTCATCCTATACTGATCCATGAAATCACTTGAGGAGTTTCAAGTAAAGATACCTAGTTCCATCCTTAGATAGTCTAATGCTATTAGTTTAAGGGGGAATCAATTTTCATTGTAGTTATTTTTTCACCCTCAAGGTGATTCTAATGTGAAGTAAATGTTGAGAACCTCTGGATACCAGCATTAGTTTGTTCAGATTGGTGAATGCGTTCAAATTGATTAAACAGAATAGCAACACAGCTATCAGTTGAAGACCCAACAGTTATTGCCATATTTTGAATTACATATGAGGATTTGCTTCTGTGTCCATGATTCCATAAAAATTATTTTCCTAAATATCACTGACAATACTCTTATTGCCAATTATATTTCATGCTTTTCAATTCATGTATAGCATAAGGCATTTTTGCTTTTCCTGGTACTCTTACTTGCTATTTAATTCTTCTCTACTTTTCTGATTTGTGGACATTCTCTTGTTTTGAGTTCACATAAAGTGGACAAATTTAAAGGCATTGGTGCACCATTCTTAAATTTTACAATTTTCTACCCCTCGAAAAATTACATTTTTGCTATTGACTTCCAATCTATGGTATTGCTTTCTCTTCTAATTTCCTTTCATGCTTCTTCAGTGGCCTATTGGATAATCTCACTAAAGCTCCCATTGACATTTCCTGTGTGTGTTCAATTCAAACCTAGTAACTTTGATGTTTTCATGACTCCCTTATCATCCATTTCCAATCCATCTTGACTACTAGAGGAGATCTAAATTTCCTAAAACACAGTTTTTATTACTGCCCAAATCTCCTATAACTCTAGATTTTTTAATTTTCCACTGTATATCACATTAGTTCCCAGGAAGCAGCCACCACTTATCTCCAATTTACTCTTCACTATTCCACTATTTTACTGGTCAGTCATACTCAATCCATATATTTGTCTGTGTTTTCTCCTTTTCTTCCCCTTTAGCTATTAAAATCCTATCTAAACTTCAAGATTTAGTGTAAATCCTATTTCTTCCAAAAGATAATCTCTGATTTTTTTCCATATCAGTCGAACACAATTTTTATATAAGTTGGAATATTTTATTTGGGCAATTTTAGATTGAATTTCAAAATAGTTATTTTATTATATTAGAAATCAGTCATTTCATATACTTCAATCATATGTATGAAGAGATTATAAATTTGCTGTAGACAGGGAAAAACTTAAAATTATTTTAATATACACACAATGCCTAGATAGGCGCTAATAACTTCCTAATAAAAGCAACGTATGTGTTCAATCGACAACAATGCCTTGTATATTTTGTCAATAAATGAAGAATTTTCTATGGGACGCACCCTCTTCCCTATCTCTTAAAAGCTTTTGAAAATACTGTAGTATATTTTATTAAAATGTGTCATTTTAACATGGCATGTGATATTATATTATAATAAATAACAGATTATCAGTTAATATACAGTTGGTCTTTGAATACATTTTTAGAAAATAGAAATAATAAAAATTCACTTTTTCCAATTTCACCATCATCTTCGCAAAAAGTGAGTCTTGTTTAACTATTTTTATATGAAGCATAGCAACACCTAATACTTATGTAGTACTAACTACATGCCAGGCACTGTTCTATTTGTTTCACATATATCAACTCACTTAATCCTCACAAGAATCTTAAAGGTAGCTATGATCATTATACACATTTTTCTGTTGTGAAAACCGAGGCACAGGAAGGTTAAAAAATATGCCCAAAATCACATTATTGCTTAGCGCCAGAGTCTAGATTTAAACCCAAAGAGTCTAATTCAAGAAACTGGACACTTAAACCCTGAAATTCCAGAAAACCCAGTAAGGTAGAAGTAATGTCATTCATTCCAATTGAAAAGACCTTTCCAACCTCCTTATCTTAAAGTGTAAAGTGTATTTGTAATTTTTACCAATTTCACGTATTAAAATCTCAGTTCCTATTATTTTAATCACCATGGTTATTTTAGTCTATTTGAAACTATCAAGTGAAATGGTGTTTGTGTTCATCTGCAAGAGAAGAAAGACCCCTCAATTTAAAGCGTAAGGATAACAAGAGAATTTCTGCATGATTTATGTATTTTAAAGTTCTTTAACTAAAGATATCTAAAATAAAAAATAAATTCGGAATGAAGTTCTATCTTTTCACTTCTCTGATATTTTGATATTTCAGAATTACCCGTAACTAAGTGATATCATGGCAGTCAAAGGAAGCTGATGATAACCATCCAATCAGCTGTTTTCACTACGCAGTGCCGATTAAGCAATTGGGCATATTATCACTTTTACTTCTTTTAACTTGAACAGTAATTTGCAGAGCGGTGAGGACATGAGTGTTCCATATAAGTTTAATTACCTGGGGCAGGGTGCTGCCTCTTGAGAAGAGTCATATATGTGAGGAATACCACTTTTTGCTCTGGTCTTAAGGATATTTATTATTATTACTGTTGTTACTGTTGTTATTGTTGCAACTTGAGTTCTCTCCACATACCAGTGAAGAAGAGAGTGGGCAGAATTTATAGCAGTTTTAAAAATTGAATAATTCATTTCTTATAACATTAGAGTGTCTGTTTTTCTGTGTTTATAAGATATGTTTTAGGCATCTCAATTGCTTTATTATATTATTATATATTCTAGCTTGAAAAAAAAACTTTAAAATCAGCCAACCTTGTGATGTAATATTGTTATTATAAGTGTGTTTTCTAAGGCTTCTGATTTTATATAGAAGCTAATCTATTCTGACAATAAGAAATAGATTCTGACTAAAAGTTACCTCCAAAGTTCTTTAGCCAGTTGGTTGCATTGCTGCATTTTTCTGGCCTTTTGTTAGATTTTCAGCTTTTATTACCCCTTATAAAATAATGGTGCTTTGGGGTATTTTTCTAAATTCAAACACTACGGAAATTGATGATGTGCTACTTTATGCTGACATATGTTATATATTACAGAGTTGCTCTTCACTCATTTAGCTTCCAACTCTTTGAGGGTTGAGACTGTATTTCAGTTGCTCTTTTCCTTCTCAGTTTAGCATGTGCTGTCATGAAGAAGTAGCTCAAGTGGAGTTGAGGAATTAATAGATAATATGAATAATGAAACTATGGGTTTGAATAAGAGGAAAGAAAAAAAAAGAATATATGTTGGGAAGTTCTCAGTTTCTTTGTAATTCTACTTCAATATTCTCAAAGAATCTACTAGAAAAGTTGGGAAGACTAGTAGTTCATTAAGTTTCTTATTTAAAAAATATAAAGCTTAATTTTTATTTTTTAAATTAAAAAAATGAACAGCTATGTTTTTCTTTTTGGCAAAGCTATTCTTTCTGCTGAAGAACAGGAGTGGAGGATGGCTGCCATGGCTCAGCAGGCAGAGTTCCGACCTTCCATGCTGGAGGTCTGGAGTTCGATCCCTGGTGCCTCCTGCCCATATGCAAAAAAAAAAAAAAAAAAAGAACAGGAGTGGACAGGAGCTATGTTGACTTCTGGTATTAACGTTTTGAAAAAATAATCTGAAATTAGCTGTTTAAACAACCAAACTCTTCCTGTGAATACTGCTGCAGCTTCCTGAATCTTTTGTTAATTCATTTCTAAGTTAAACGTTTTTTCTTTTTTGGGGGTGCATGGTCCAGGAATTGAACTCGGGTCTCCCGCATTGAAGGTGAGCATTCACTGAGCCACGCTTGCGCCCTCAAAGTTAAACATAAAGGTACCACATAGTAAGACATGTTTTGGGCAGTGTGTGTATTTCACATCCTCTACATTTATGTTCTCTCCTGGCAGTGCCTGTAATAGTACTGACTGCTTTTTTTTTTTCAAACAATATGAGCTTAAAAAAATGTTTTCATTTGAAAGGTGAATATCAGATAATCACCATGTCCCTTTATAGCTGTTTTTCCCTGTCTTAAATGAATATCAAATAAAATAAAAACCTGAATGTTAACTTGATAACAGATATACAATAGTGATGCCAAATTGAAACAATAACTCTTTGTTACAAACGACGTTGAGAGAAAATATTATTTAGACAGATATTGAATATCTGAGACCAAAATGCAATTTAAAATAATGTTGATATTATTTTTGGACTATGAAAATACTTGCATGAATATTTTGTTCTGTTTGAAGTAGAATTATATTCAAAATAAAAATTTAAAAGCACAAAAATAGTTTTATCTTTTACATACAATAGAAGGAATAAGTGAAAAAAATGTTTTAAAATCATGAGGCAAATTAACATTTTCATTTCACAATTACATTTTTGCCTTATATTAACTTTTGCCTGGTAACATGCAAGCACTTATTTCTTCAAAAATATTTTTTAAATCAGTTTTTTCTTCAGATACTGATGTGCCTAAATTCTCTTTTTCACCACCATAACTCATGTATAAGAACAAGGCAATATGTCAACAATTAGAGTGATATAAATAATGCCTTGGAAAATCCTAGATTTCTTCATAAGAGCAGTCTACATTTCCCAGAACATCTACAAGTTTGAAGCATGCAGCATATAAAATAACATTTGTGTAACCAAAATGAAAAAAGGGTTACCCAGTCTTATATCCTATAATTCTACTTAGAATTCCAAAATAAATGCATGGGCTAGACAAAATATTAGAAAAAAGATAGTAAATCTAATATTTATTCATGAAAATATTTAAAGTTGTGCACTATTTTATTTCATGTCGACAGGTGAAATATGATATATCAGAATCATATAATCTGGCTTTTAAAAAATATTTTCTAAAATGGGAAAGTATGTTTCTCTATAAAACATATTAAATCGTATTATATATGAGTCAAATATTATAGCACCACATATTTTCCCTAAAAATGGACAGTATCACTTTTGAAAATATTTCAACAAAAAAATAATAATCACAATTATACAATTAAATACTTTGAAGTTGATTGCTTAGTGCTTTCCAAACAGTCAAACCAATTTGGATCCATATTTTCCCTTTGATATTTGCTGTTTTTGGTTTAAGTATTCTCACATCTTACAAAGTATAAAAATCAAACTTTAAAATTATGACATTTAAATATATACTTCATAACATACAAGCCCTAAATCAATTTTTTGATAACTGAACTTAACAGCTCAATTTGTGCCATTAAATATGTGTATAAAATCCTTTTCTGATATAACTATAATGAATTATTAGTTTTAAAGAAATAGTTATATACTTATTTCAGTAAATGATTTGGAATTGATGAAAATTCCAACAATGCTGATGCTGAAGACTATAGGTTCATTGTGGAAATAAAATATTAATAACTTATATGTTATTTATAGTAACTACTCTTTTATTTACTGTCTAAATGTCATTTTATAAGAAGCCTGTTGGTGTGTTATTAGTGACTTCTTTCAAAGTTTCTAATATGTATATATATATGGACAGTGAGTAGGAAATTTCTTCAAAGAGCTATTGATTTATAACACAAAAAGGCAAAACTTTCCAAAATATGATATTTTATGTTTCTTTTAAGGAAATATTGATCAATGATGTAACTCATAATGTGAAATTCATGGATGGACTTCAGATTGTCTGTAAATCCCTGAATTCATAAGCAACAAGGTGTATTTATTCATTACATAAATGTGTGTGTTTCTAGCCATTGTTAAATGAGATTGTCACAAAAAATAATAAAAATGTGACTAAGTACCCAATTTTAAAAGACTATTGTATTTAAATATTTGGATAAATTAACTCATGGTAAGAATACTTTTTATCATTAAAAATTGTTATTTAAAATTTTTTTCTAAGAAAAAATATTCATACTAAAATTTAAATATGTTTAAACAAAAATTACTTAAAGAAACCAGTTTAATGAATTTCACTTACTTTTACCTCATGTCCTAGAATCACAAAACTAGAGTATCCTTAACACACAGGTTAAAAGCTTTTTACATTTTGAAAAATGAAAAAAATTTAATGGAAACAGTCTGAATTTGGGAGCTGTACCACATTAATCCATTAAACTCAATATGCATTTAAATACAATAAAATATTGAATACTCATCATGCATGTTATATAGATATTAATGCAGTTAATTTGGTCAATATACAAACGTTTTGATAAAACACACACAAACAACACAGACACCACAAACTTCACTCTTGCACTAGAAAAAGTAACAAAAAGGAGTACACTCACAGAGAGAAAACTTGTTGCTGTTGTCTTTCCCTGGAAACAATTTAAATCCTCTAGATTTAAAATCTATGGCCTTTTTCACTAGTTAAGAAAACAAACAAAAACATGTATCAGGAAATACAATTTTAAAATGAAATTCAAGTTAACAAATTTTGTTAGCATGGAATAATGCAAGTTAAAAAAAAATGCTTTCTCAAGCCTGATGATAGAGGGTGTTCAGTGGAAAATTAAAAAGAAAAAAAAAGCAATAAAATCCTTAGTAGTAATATACTAAGCAGTCAATAAGTATTTTGAATATTTTGTAGGGAATACCTGCACATACATATTTAAATATTATCCACATTTTTTCACAAAAGCAGAATAATAAGAGTTCATTTATCATAAACACTTGAATTCATCAAATTTAAATGGCACAAATTAAACATAGAAAAGAAAAATGCTGGGCATTAGATCAGTGGGAAGAATTTAATGAACTTGGTTTTAAAGTTCAATATATTTTTAAAGAATTTTGGTTAATTGAAATATTGGGACACATTTAAGAAAATGATATAGTTGGAAAAACTTAAAATGCATTTCAATACTTCCACTAAAACTTCCTTTTGTTAACACTTTTTGAAACTATGATCAACGTCAGTGCAATTCGTGCAAGATGTATGAAGGTGAATTACAACTACTTGGAGTCTATCTAAAATAACCTGGTACTATCTTTGCTCTTATGATATTGAAAATCAATATCATGAAGTCAGCTTATTTCATTGTGCTCTATATTAAAATAGATATAACTTGATAGTCTAAGTAAGACAAATATATATACATAAATTCAAATAAAGTAGCCTAGGAATCATTAAAATGAAACATTTTGCAAATATTTTTTTCAATTAATCTGGATTAAAGAAAAGAAATAATGTTTCCTTTTAAGTGTAAATTATTTGATTAACTATAGTTGTTATGGATTTTTGAAAAGTGATAATCTAGAAGACTATTTTTCTTAAATCTTTAGTCAATATCAAATGAAGTGAAGAAAATGTATTTAATTGGAAAGCCACTAAAAATCCATTTTAAAATGTTAGGCAATGTGACCTAATGAGTTATTAAAATTTCAGTTATTTTCTAAAGTTAAAAGTATAAAAAAAGATGCAAAGGAGATATTTAATTTCTGCAAGTGAATTATAATTTAACTTTTTACATATTTCTTTTTTATTAGGTATATAGTTAAGAATGGTCACTTAAAACTTATTCAGTGAAGTTGGTCATGCTGCATGCTTGATAAAAGCAAAACTGATTTTTTTTTTTTGGCTAGATATTTAAAAATTA
This sequence comes from Myrmecophaga tridactyla, assembly GCA_004026745.1. NCBI lineage: Eukaryota > Metazoa > Chordata > Mammalia > Pilosa > Myrmecophagidae > Myrmecophaga > Myrmecophaga tridactyla. The sequence continues at coordinate 69,295 of PVIY010000069.1, forward strand.
TCCCTTCCTTAATTTTGAATTGTGATTCTGCCCAATTGGTTCAAATGATAGGTGTGTTACTGGATTTGAAACATTTTAAGATGATTTGTTTGTTTGTTAATACTTCCAAAAAGATACACAGAATCTGACAGCTTGCTGGAATATATGAACTATCATACCTAAATATATATGAAAAAAAGAGGAAGATGTTCATTGGAATAAGAATTGAACGATTCAATTTTTAACAATTATTAGTTGTGTGACTTTGGACAAGAGACAACTTTTTTAAACATTCAGCTTATTCTCTTCAAATTAGAAACTTTAAAACCAAGTGAATGAGTTTCTTTATCTGTGATCCATTAGTTAGAGTGAGAAAATCATTACACTCCCCAAAAGTGATGCTTTTTGATAGATTCTCTTCTACTGCTTCCCCATGATAATCTAAAGTTTAATTCTATTGAAACATTCAACTGCACTAAATTTAGTCCCTGCCACTTGTGAATTTTCCTGCTGTCTCAAGATTCTTTTTGACAAAATTTGCATTTTGTGGCATAATTCTAGAGTCCCAATCCAAGCATGAATTATAAGTAGGACTTCTACCCCTACATTTCTCTGCTTTATACAATTTGACTTTTTAAGTATTACAAATGAGCCTGAAGAATACATGGTAGTTTGAACACAAATCTGAAACTATAAAAGAATAAAGAAAAATAAGTGAAAAAATTGTAAACCTGAAGGAGAAAATGGCTGAGCAAAGAAGAAAATTCCAATGGTCCAGTAGATCAATGCTATAGATAATGTGCCTCTAAGAATAAATGATGTGCAAAACTACAGGAGCTGTGTGTTTGGGTGTGTGGGAGGACACATGTGTGTGTAAGTATGCTGATGAAGGCAGGTTTTAGTGCATCCTTATCTCTAAACTTCATTGTTTGGGGGAAGGCAGGGACTATGTCTCAAGATAAAAATAAGTAAATTACTCAAGTAAAGAAAGTCTTATCTTTGAACAAAGAATTTAAATGGTTATTAATTAATGCTAACTTCCTCGTTCTCAATAGATGCAGCTTTTTTTTCATATTTAAGTACTTGAAAAAGGAAACAACAATATTTTTAAAGGTAAAAAGCATAATGATTTCAAACGGATCTAAGAGATGGAAGGTCATCATATATCCATTTTAAGAGATAAAATGGAATAAAGTGAAATTGTTATAAAATTTAAATTCACGAAAACTTTAAAATATGTTAAACAGTAAATGATATTTCATATATTTTAATAATCTAAACAGATAGAAAACACATTGAATATCCCTTCATTTGTAAGTTGCAAGGAAAAATATGGCAAGGGCCAATTGCAAAACCCTGTTCTAAATCATATATCAATGAAATGACAAGATCCAACTATATGCAACAAAGACACAAATTTTACTTTATATTACAGGCATATGTATTAAAACTCAGCATGTCATCAAGGACCGAGTACTTCTTGTGACCATATTTAACTTAAAACTCTAACTTGACCTTTACACCATGTGTTTCAGCAATAAGAATATAAAACTTATTTATTACAGAGTCAAATTTAAAATATGTTGTGTTCTTTCATTACAAGTTAAGGTACTATTAAATGACAGTGTGTCACTTATGACAATTCCCTCTACTGCTCAGTGAACTTTTCAAAGACAAGGAAAATGTTGTTCATGTGGTAATACTTCTATGAGTGTATGATTCAATAAATAAATGAAATCTTGTGAATTCTGTTATTTAACCATGGGCATGTGGTTGGGAAAATCTCCTCACTAAATCATAAATTAGGAAGCATCAGAGTGATAAAAAATAGAGATGAAGCATTTCATATGTAAAGACAGACCATATGAAAATCTATGACTATGTATGATCTAATAATTTAACAAAGCATTACATTCAAGAACTGTGGACATAGGCTCACAAATGTAGTTCGTTTGTCTCCATTTGCTTTTCACATGCTAATGAATTTTGGTTCATTTTTATTAAGTCTTTTAGTGATGGAGAATGCTTTTTTCTCCCTTTTTAGCCTAATGGGAACATTTTTAAATAGAGGAAATGTTTGGCAGAAAAGAAATTAGACCAAAAAATCAAATTGGCCTTTGAGTAGTTATAAGCCCTGGGCACTAGGAAAACCATTTGGCTTCTGTAATTCTCTTCTGAGCAATTTTAAAACACTGTAGTAGATCATTTCTGTGGTCTCTTACAGAGCACTTATGGTTCTGTATATTCAAATTCAATTTGATTATAAATTGCATTTAAAATATTACAAAAAGAAAATAATATTGACTAAATGTTATTTAAAGCTTATTTACCTTCCATCTTAATCAACTAAAGTCATATATTTGAAATTATTTCAATTGCAATGCCTATTATAAAAATAAATTACATATGTACAGGTATGAACAGAAAGCTTAGTTTTGAGTCATTTATCAACATGTTTTTGTTAAACAAGTAGCATCTGACTTTGTTTTATGCTAGAAAATCTGTCAGTTTAACATGAGAACATGTGGAATTAGAGGAAGTAAATATATTGGGAGGTTGTAGGCTTAGATTTTGCTGCTGGCTTTTAATGTTAGGAAACTATTTGTATTTCACAGTTACAATAGAGAGAATTCAAACATCATTTGATGTCTGGAAAAGATGACCTTTTAGTGGGCTTTCTATCATTTGAGCTTCTATAGCTTAAAGTCATAAAATGACCTCAGGCTTCGGGTTCCTTATTTGAAAATCTATGGGCTCTTCATAATAATCTCAAAAGTCATATATCCATAATTTCTGATTCTGTTTCATGCCTATGTATATACAGTGAAAATTTTGCAATTTTGCAGTGCATTTATCTTCAACAAAGAAAAAAAGAAAAGTATATAGTATTAATGTGCAGCTGGTTGTGTTCAACTGGAAAAAAATGACTTTAAAATTTACAGCAGTTCTTATAAAGATCAGTGACATAATATATTAAATATCATCAAAATATCACGAAACCACTCAATCTATTTAGGTAATATTTTAACATAATAATGAAGACAAAATGAATGCAATATGCTTATTTTGAACTTATCTTAATTTTCCAAGCTTGTGGAAATTATTTTTGTGTCAGTGGCTATATGATAAAGCTATGATTATATAAAATTATGAAAACATTTGTGCAAAAGAAAATTTCTCATGCACAAGTAAGCCCTTTTCCTCATTGATTTCTTTTTGGTTTATTTTTGTTTCATTTTAACTTTTAAAATATATACAATAATACCTTTCTCTTGTTCTTTTGTACTATATGTGATATCATGACACCAGGATATATAATTACTACAAACATTTGGAATTAATTTCTTAAAACCTATCTTTCTCTTACAGTCAATTAATGAACTATAATAATGAAAAAATCAGTTCCTTGAATTTTGTAATGGAAATTGAAAAATAATCTGTGTGTGCATGTGTGTGTGTATATGTGTTTATTTGATTTGGGGAATATGGCACGTATACTATCGACAGTAGATTCATTCACATGGGTACTAAGAATGAACAAATACAGAAACAAAAACAAAAAATCAATGGACTAGGAATTAGGAGTACTTTTCTCTAGTGCCATAAGACCTGGGGCCTAGATGGTTAATGTATCTATTCAGTTCTGAGAGGTTCATTCATTTAACCTTAACTATTTAAGAGGAGAATCTGAGCCAAAGGAAGAAGGAAAGACTAATGTAATCAGAATTCTCAAGTGTATCCCAGAGGTTAAAGTAAGAGTACTTAAGTATGTTAAGAAGATCATTTTTATTTGTTCATTTCAAGGTATGTAGTGGCTCCACATGCCAGGCCAGAAAACATTACAATTTAACATGTTTTACTATATACCTTTCTAGCCAAGCAAAACGCTTCAGAACATATTTAGCATGGAGGCTGCTAATTGGTGATTCTTTTTTATCATCCTTAGAAGAAACATCAAGAATTTGTGCAGATGTCACAATAAAAGCTAGCCAGTATTCCTGTTATGTGTGCTTTATCATCTTTCATATATGTTTATTGCTGGATTAAAAGAATATTTGCTTTATCTGTAAAGCAATTAAAATAATTAAAGGTATGCTGAAACTGATCTTATTTCTGGATTACATAGAAGAAAAAAGGTACAATAGAAAATTCAATAGTATGCTGTTAAGTGGCTCATGAATCCTTGTACAAAAGTCTTTGAATTCAAAATATGTTAGAAATTAAAACTTTGCTTAAAGAGAAATAATATTGACTATCATTTATGAGAAGCCTTAATGTACTCTCCCTTACATAAAATTACTAGAGATGAGTAATACGGTTCAGATACCCAACAAGGATTTTGTACTTAAATTCCTAGTATATGGCAACATTAACTAGTTTGTGTCCAGCACTTACTCCTGCATGCACGATTTTAAATCTAAAATATAGGCGATTACCGAATTTTTAATTAAAATAAGATTCATAATTACATATTCTGCTTAATTCTACAATAAATTATAGGGCCTGGCACATAGTAAAAGTTATTTTTATTATTGTTATTGCCAGTTCTAATTTTCAGATCTAGTCAATGTCAGGAGTCAGTTGAAACTTTTCAACTTTTCTGTGTTAAGTGTTTCCACTATTAAATCATCTATTTTCTCTGGATTTCCAAGTTAATTTTTTAAATACAAAGTTAGAAGTCTCTCCAATCCTTTGAACAAAATAAATTTAGTAGGAATAGAAACATCCATAAATATATAATCTTACTAAGTTTTATGAACATGTACAGTCATTTGGCATCTACTAAGTCATACGCTATTATAAAAGACTCATTTCCCATTTTAGAAAAGAAGATCCTGAAGCTATTAGGTCTCATATTTGAACCATGGTGACTGAAACTCCAATCTTTGGACACTTATTTTTAAGCCATTTGGGACTAAGAAATATGTGTAAACATTTTTACTTTGGAAACAGCACAGTGGTGAACATGGAAAGGAGATACCATGTTTAATAAAATTGGTCTGTTGATTTTCACGTCTTATAGACTGAATTAATACTGTTACTGATTTAGTAAACAGAAGATGCACCAAATAACTGGCTGTAATCTTGCAGTTAATTATTGGATTATTGGCTAAGGAATAAAAATTGTACATGAGCTTTTTTCCCTCCAGAAATGAAACAAAATTCAGGAATCCATAACACATGCATAGATTCCAGCAGAAGCGCCTGCAATGCTTGGCGTAACAGGTCTTACAGTTATGGTGTGCTGTAAAATGTCAGGATTATAAGACAAATGTGGGGTTTTTATATTCTCTTTAGGGATTCTTATAATTGGCTTAGTAAAAGTCACCATATGGGAAGAATACCATTGGTTTTGTTCAACAGATACTTTTAACACTTTCAGAACTTTCTCAGCCTTTAATTTAATTAAGTTTTAAATCTTCATTTCCAGACAGCTTCATATTAACTTTTACATTATTTTTGGTCCTTCATTTAAATGGTAAGAGCCTCTCCAGTCATTTTATTCATTTTTTTTCTTTTTTTTTGGTTTGGTTATATCGTATTCTTTTGAAATCAAATGATTTTCTGTTTTATTTATAATTTCTCTTCTCTTCTCATAAATTAATTTAGCCACAAGCAATTTCACTAAAAAATGTAGCATGCTAAATGATAACATTCAGATTTTCTTATTTAAAATAAACAAGTGATTTTGTAACCTACATTTGTTTCAATTTCGATGTCAGAAATCAATCATGTACACTAATTTCTTCTAAAGGAGAATACTCCAATTGGGAAAAAAGCAACTGCTTGAATAACAGTGACCATAGTTAATGAATCTCATCAGACTGAATGCAGTGGAATATATTCTTCCACTACAAATTTTATTAGTGTAGTGAATAATTTTAAACTGAAAACAAGAAAATTGACAGTAATTTACAAGTAACAGTGTTCCAAAATTCCTGTGATTTCAGGTTATTGTATTTTTTCCAAGTTCTTTACTAGAAGCTTTTGGATCATTACCTGAATTCTGTTTAAAAACAGCATAGAGGGATTCTAATAATTTTATTGGATACAGGGTTATGCTGCTAAATTCAACGCATAACAAAGCACTCATCAAAACGAGGGAAAAGCACTCATCACAACTCATTTTTGCCATATGCCATCCATTTGCCTTTCCAGATCTATTCTCCCTGTTCTCCTCCTTGCTGTGTAATCCAAAAGGTTGATCTGCATAAGTTGCAAACGTGGTATACAAACTGTAGCATTGCATCTGCTGGATTGGTGTCACCGGGAAGCTTTTACTAAAGACATAATCTTGAACTCCATACCTTTTGAATTAGAATCTATGGTTTAACAAGATCCTCAAGTGATTCTTATGAATATTTAAGTTTGTGAAGCACTAGACTACATCAACAGACTCTCTTATCCTCTGGGGAACTTCTGTTAGTGGGGAAGGAATGAGAGAATAACATAGGATTTTTATTTCCCACTGTTTTGTTATGTTGGAGTTGGCTGGGACTTTAACTGAAGGTGGCTGGTACTTTTAACTGAAGGTCATTGGTCCTTCCAGGCAAGCCTGCTATACCTGCTTCTCTCTCCCACCTTGCTCCCCTGATGTCTTTAGTCTAGGAATGGTGACATTCCAACTGATTCCTTGAGGTTCCTTCATGCCCCAACATTAAAAAATTGTCCCTTTGGAGGTAAACCCTTTTTTAATTAGCAGGGGCTAAATCCACTATTTCCTAATGGACTCTGATAGGTATACAACTGACATGGAAATCACTAGAGATTTGACTTTAAATGTAGTTTTCTGTCACTGTATTTAACACCATCTCTTAATTTGTCTGTTATGCTTCAAAAATTAATATCCAAGTAGAATTATGGGTGGCTGTGGATTGTCATCCCACCATTGGTTGCTTACTTGTTTTTTAGGAAATGTTTTGAATGTCTATATCTCAGAACTGTGTTCTTTTTTAGCAATTATCTCCTCCAAGAAGCCTGGAGGGTTCACATGAATAAAATAGGTAGATGGTAAGTTAAATGAGTTGGCTACATTATGGTTGGAGAGTTATTGAGCTAAGGTTAAAACCAGCAAGATTTAGCTAATGAAAACCTGAGATGAACTGAATGCTACAATACTTTAGTATAACTTATACATGAGTTTCAGTAAGGACTATGTTATACAGAGCTGTATATATCAGTTGTTTCCTATACGCTCTACCAATATTGCATTAAACTCTACATTTTGTTCTGAAGGAAATTAGCTATCTAGGAAATTAATACTCTGTGCTAGCTATTTTATTGATCTGCTCACATTTGTTTTTACCTTAAAAGATTTTTATACAACTAGAGCATATTTTCTTCTTGTAAAGTCTCCAGAAAAGGGAAGTATCAATTATCGGTTGAGTTTCTGGAGCACTAGGCATTCTAGGCATACTATATTGTTTAAACCATGCAGCATCATGCAAAGACAAAATTATTTCCCCATTTTCTACAGAAGTAGAAAGAAAGGGTTTAGGGTTAAGTGGGCTGCTGCCCAAGGTCATATACACACTATACAATATGTTCATTCATTTGACTGTAAGATTTGTATCCTATCACTTACATCACCAACTCTGAATAACAGCACTTAAATTGCCATCATATTCAATAAGAACTCCCAAATGTGAATCTTGGATAACCACATTTTCTCCTGGATAGAATAAGAATATCTGATCCTCATTCTTTTAATTGAAGAGCTAAAAATGTCAATATTTATGCAATCATAATATCTGGTTTTAAGCACATTTTACTTTAGTATAGAGGGGAAACAACTTCATTAACTGGATCAATATTGAATGAAAACTTCAATGATTTGCTAACAAATATAATCCCATGCCTTGAGGCTTCTTAATACTTTATCTTAAAGTTATAAATAGGAGAATTAAAAAAGCATAGCAAAAGCTGTTATATACAATTCAATCATCATCTAGTCTCTTAATAAAATCATTTTTGACTACATTCCTTTCTAATGAGAAAATTCAGGAGAGCTCACTAACTTTTTTTCTTCCTTAATGTAAGTCTACTCGATGAGGAAATTCTTGTTATCTCTCAACTCTGGATAAAAATCAATCTAGAAATGTCTGTCACTTTAATCACATTTGTTATTTCTAAGAAATGCCACTTGAAGAATATTTAAGCAAAGAAACATCAAGCATCAACAGTGAAAAATAATAGTCCATGATTTAAAATACAAATGTTATAATTGTGAAGAGAAAAATATCCTATGCAAGGCACCACAAACCTAACACCATGCTGCTCTGCCATATATGAAGGTTCTGTTCTTCCAAAACTTGTAAAGATTAATTGTGTAATTTCACTCTGTGCACAGCAGGGCAACCATATGCTCTAGAAAACTACATGCAAGAGAAGCAGCTTGTTGTAAAACTGGGTGAAAATGCCCTGAAATAATTCTGAACAAGGTAAAAATGTCTCTAACATAGGACCATTTCTTCTTACTCGAAAAGACAGAGGAGTCCACTTTGACTCAAGATTGGAGCACAAATGGAGAGTTTAGCTTCTTCAAAATATTTTAACAAGAGAATGGATTTAATTAAAAGTCACCTATGCCACTTTTACTGTGACCAGATTTCATCTACACATAAAATAACAAGCTCTGGTAATTATTTGGGGGAAATCAATTGCACACAAAACCATTTTCATCTCTGATCTTTAAAGCTTAGCTTTCCCTACTGATCAGTGCAGTACATATCAGTATCATCTACAGTTTCCCCATTCTAATAAAAAAGAAATAGTAGATTGATACAATGAATATAGAAAGTGTTATATAAAGATTAATCTACCAAACTATCTGACTATAAATGAGCATAAGAATATTGATGCATAGCTGAAAAATAGGATTTATGAAATGAAATAAGACCAACTGTTCTGAGAGAGTGGTCCCAGTTAACATGAAAAGATGTAGGTTTCCTAAAACCTACTCAAAGGAAAATTTAAAAACTGGATCATCAGAAGTTCTTAAAAGCTCTTCATAAGGCGAAGTTAAAATCATGGCTTGGGGAGTAGCATTGGATAAAAATGTTAAAATAGTTACTTGCAGATTTTGTATTTGTGAAAAAAATTTGCATTGTTTAATATTGTCATAAAAAGTCTCAGGCATTTAGAGTAATTTTATCTAATATCTTTTTAAAATGAAGAAATCTGTTAAGTAACATTCTAACATTTTATTTTTTCTCTTCCTTCTCCTTAAAATCAGCTTATTCAACAAAAATGCAAAAGAACTGGAAATATAAAAATACATTTACTGTTATGAATGACATTGTTTTGACTACTTCATAAATACTATGAAATGTGGTAGTGGAATATGAGGATGATATTCAATAAATAATTATATATTTAAATAATAAATTGTCACACTTTTAAACATGGAATCTTAAATGCTTCAAATATCAACACAACACAATTCTCCACAACGTCATATAATTTGAAGTCAACATAAAAATGGAAAAGAATTACAAAAATATGACGTTGCTAAAGCATGCAATAATCAATATTTATATATAATACCAACACATTTTAATAATCCTGGTAGACATATTTACTTTATCAACAACAAACTTCTCAGCCAAAAATTAATAATTAATTAAATGAATTAAAGTGTCTGACAAGAATCAGATGTAAGCAGATATTTTTTAAAGTTTATAAACACTGTTCTATTATTATTTATGCTTTCAACATTCCATGAAAATTAATATACCATTTAGTCTCATAAATGAGGCAAATGTAATTTCACATATATGACAAACACTGATAATGCGTAAATATTCATTCAGTACAATTTCTGACCTGGTAATCAATTTTTGCATTCTATTTTTTACTAGATTTTGTCTCCATCAGCTAATCTTTCAGAGATTTGAACATGGTAAGTAATGTGGAACTAAACTGAGTGTTTTTCTTTTTTCTTTTTTATCTGATAACACATTTAGAAATAAAATTCTTTCAAGGTATGGAATTTAGGATAAAAGTTAAAACTCTCAAATGAGCTAAAGTTTCATTCAGTTCATTCATTCATTTATTGACCTTTTCAATAAAATTATAATGCATACTATCACCTCAGTAATTCTTAAGGATTGCCAAAATTTTTATTGTCATTTAAGTAGATCCAGAAAACCCATCTACCCACTCATGAATTTCCCACCATTAGAATTAATCTGAGGGCATTAAAGTTAAACTTTTACTGTTTTATCTGAGATAGTTTATATCATTCTAGTTCAAAACCAGGATCTCTTGGACAGTGGAAGGAGGGCAAGGACTGTTCGATATGTGTTCTGTCTTTGTGATAATCATCATTATCTAAGTTCTTGCCACTCAAAGTGTCAATAAAACCTGGAGAATTGTCTCACTCCCAAAATGGTTTAATCTAATAATTTGACCAAGACTGCTGGGTGCGCTGTGTTCACACTGGGGTTTGAGAAATATGGTCTAAAATTGTCTATAATGAACTATAAATTATAGTTCTATATAACTTAATAAATTGTCTCTCTGCCCTTGTTTACTAAGAATTCAGTTTCCAAATTCTAGTTAAAATGGCTTCCTAGAAAATTACATTAGATAGTACTACTTTCTTGCTAATCACCCACCACCACCTCCACCTCCACCACCACCAAAATGGCCTCCTAGCTCATTTAGGTTAAAATTCAGCTCATTACCAAGGCCTCTAAGCCTACTTTTCCTTCCTCATTTGCACTATCTTCTGGCTCAAAGAACTCCAGGTACACCCACCACCACCTTTCTTTTTCTTAAGTAAAACTCAAAGCTGTTTCCAACAAGCTGTTTGCTCAGCTTGAAATGCTTTGTCTGCTGATCTTAACATGGTCATCTTCTTGTTATTTAGGTCACGACTTAAATTTTAACTCCTCAAAGAAGCCTTTCCTGACCATCCAATCTAAGGTAACCACCCATTCATCACACATCCAGTTTCAATTTTCTGCACACAACTTACTGCCATCAGATCATTACTTGTTTATTTATTTTTAAAATGTTTTTCTCCTCATGAATGTAAACTCTACATAGTTTTGTGCAATGCTGTACATTCAACAACTGGAAGAAAGCTTGATATGTAGTACTTAGTTATGTAAGTAAATATTCATTGAAGAAAGAAATAATAAAAGCAAGCAAGAAAGACAAAAAGAAAAAAAAACAAGAAGGAAAAGAAAGAAGAGAAAAAGAAAGAAAGGAAAGAAAAGAATGAAAGAATGAAAATAAATATATAGAAAGGTGATAGAGAAGTGAGACTAGATTAGCTAGATAGATAAAGGGTTGTGGTAGTGATGAGTATGAATAACACTGTCATCCTAGGCTTTGTTTAGAAAGACAATTATGAAATTATTGGATTAGGTCCCCAAATGGAGAATTGTTTGGAATTTAAAGCATAAATGTGGGCACTGGATCTTGGGAGAATTCTATTTGTGGCTGAGTTCACGTTTACTGGGATGTGATTGCCAACCTATAAATTTCTTCATGATAGCTTTGAATACTTCTATATTTTTCACATTGGTTATAAAGTTAATTAACCAAAAGATAAGTACATTTCAACACAAACACCAAGAGAAAAAAAAATCATGATAAAATACATTAATTTGATATGACATCTTTGGATAGAATCAGACTGGGAAAGAGATGATCACACAATTGAAATACCATTTGGTTCTTAAATGTTTCTGAACACTCAATTTGTGCATCAAATTATGCTTGAATGCTTTTTGTGATTTAGGAATTTACATCTTTCTGAAGCACACTTCAATATTTGAACGAAAATGAATGTTAGAACACTCTTCTTCATAATAAATTGTTTTGTATTGCCTAGCTGGGGACAGACATGTTTGATATCTCATAAGATAATACAGCTCATGTATCAAGATAGCTCTCTCTCATACTTCTATCATCCTCCCCCTATGGCAGCTCTGTCTCTAATAAACGATCAATAATTTTGATCTGTATTTTCATCTCTACAACTTTTCCTTTGAGAATAGAATCATATCTTATATTTATTTTTAACTCATCACTTTTAGCACATAGATTAGATGTTCCATAAAATCTAGATACTTGATAGCCATATCAGTATTGATAAAAATACATCCAAGTACATCTGTGAATTAACTTCATTGTGAAAATGCTTATGAGAAAAACAAAGATCAGAAACAATGTATTTTGGGTTTATAGATTTATACCACATAAAATATTAACAGATTTTTATAGTAATTGCTTACATGTACTTGAAACTATCTAAAATAAAATTTGCATGTGGTTAAACACCCTATTAATGATAAGCATATATAAGGTGTCTAAGAATTCTTATTTCCACATATCAATAAAGTTTATTTCCTACAACAGTGTTGATCCTGTTTTTTTGAACAAAGTTGTCACAGATCATAAAAACCTGACTTCTAAAATAAAATGATGATATAATGTGGATTTACATCCTATAGTCTGCTATTTTGTGGAGCCATGTAAATATTCGTGTGAGTTTACTTGAAGAAAATCTAATTTATGAAGAAATTGAAAAACAATCCTGTTTTTTTAATTAAAATTGTTGACTTAAGATGAATTGTTTTATGCTGAATTTAACCATTCTTCTCTTAAAGCCGAGAATAATTTAATTCATATTTAAGGAATGAAGATTAGTTTAAAAAAACTCAAGTATTAAGAGGAAAAGTCTGCATCATATTCAATCTCAGTTAAAGATAATTTCATGTTACATTATAAACCAAACTAAAACCCAGATAGATCATATTGATATGATCATTCGCTATTAAACATGCCATGGGAGAATTGATTACTATATGCTAAAACACACAGCAGCTGTGACTGAAAATGTTCATAAAACATATTTTACTCTGCAAGATGTTATTTGTATCTAAGCTAAATTTTCACTAGTAAGGACAAAAAAGAAAATAATAATTATTGTGTACATACATGGGAAGTTTCCCAGAAGGATATATCTGCAATTTGTACTTGAAAACAGTACCAAGACTGTTCATTAACAGTTGACAAATCTTGTCCATATACTGAATAGAAATACCATTCTAATACAATCTCCAAAATAAATAAATAAATAAATAAATAAATAAATAAATAAATAAATAAATAAATAAATAATGTTAAAATAAGAGTGCACTAAAACTCATTTTTAAAGATTATAGTAAAATGGTATATATTAGACTATAACATTGGCAATCTTGCTTATCTCCATATACTTTAACTTTAATGGCATATAATATTGGCCTCTGCACAGAGTAAGATGTAAATGAATGTTGAATAAATAAGCACTAGTCTAGAAATAAGAAGGCTGGGGCTTCACACAGCCTCTACCAGATCACAATTTCCTCTATAAAATAATGGTGCTGTACTAAATGACCTGAAATACTTCAGCTAATTCTAAAATGTGTAATTATTTGTTAACTTTTGAATAATATTTTTACATAAGTTCTGCTATTTTAAATCGATTATTTTGTAGCAATCTCATAGGACTATAATATTGAACTGTGGGTTTCAGGGTTTGTTGAAAAGATTTCTAAAGAAAAATTAAGAAATAATACAAAAAGATAGTTAAGGCAGCACACTGATGAAATGAAAAATATCACTAGCTATTACATTATCTGATTTTAAACATCTAGACATTTTGGAAAAGAATAATACCAACTGCTGCTAGGTTTACTTCTATTAATTTAAACCTCTCGCCTTTAAACATAGTTGAAAATTTCCTTTATTTTGGTTATGGACTCATCACATTTCTACTGAACCCAAGTAAATAATCAAAGCATTTTCTATGAGTTTCAGTGCTATAATTATAAATGTAATTTACTAGTTTCAAACTTGTATTCATCCTTCAAGAATTAGTTCACATATCCTCTCTGTTGCCTTCCTTGCTTTTAAATTTAAAGGTAGTCAGTTCTGTACCTATTTCAATGACACTGCTGTGGTAGTGTTTCTCATAATAAATTTACATAACTATTCTCTTTCAAAAATATGAAGCCACGTTCATCACATGGATCATATTGTTAATTTCTCTCGCCCTACTAATCAGTATACTGCCATGCAGTTAGCAAGAGTTAAAACATATTTGGTGAATAATAATAATTATATTTGTTGCTAATATAATATTATATTAGCAACGATAGTCAATTGTTTTTCACACAGCCACTCTAGGGAAAATTTTCTCAATAAGTGAAAAGTTGTGGCTCCAGGAATTGAAGTTACTGCTTAAAATCATACAGCTAACAAGGGTAGAGGGTACACTGAGCCTAGGTCTCTGACCCCAAAACTCAACATGGAAGGTGGGCAATTTGGCTTTATTGTTCCATTGAAATAAAATACCTAGCAGTTTTGACACCAAAACCAGAATACTGTGATACTATGGTGCTGTAATAATTATTTTACATATACAGCAGCTGAACTCTAATAGTTAATGTGACCTGCACAATGTGTCAAACACAATAGGTGGTTTAAGTGACTAAAACCCAGTCAATAAAAATGCAATTCTCATTCTAAAAGCTAGCAGTCTCCACTGCAGCAAACTGTGGTATAGTGTCAATGGAGAGTTTCAAGAAAATCTAAAACAATATTATTTATTAGAATTTCTTTTCTCTTCTACTTCTTTTTATCTCAATAACCAACAATTCTTTTTTAATGGAGAAAATTGGAGATAACTTTTGAATACGGAGAATCATCAGACAGGGAATAAACAAATCTTACTTTAAGAAGATAATTTAAATTGAATTACTCATTCTTTAACTATAGTATAGTAGGAGAATTAATTGGATTACTATGCTGTGTAGAATTGAAAAGATCTTTGATAAATATCCCAAGCATTTAAGTATGCAGTTGTTATTTATAATAAAATACTTATAGTGAAATAATACATAATTGATCATAAATTAATGCATAGATTTCTAGTCTACATGCATTCAGAAGTATTGAGTATCAAATATAGTGTGCAATTTCAGTGTCCAAATTTTGTTTGTCTTCATCATCACTTTGATGTCAATTAGAAATAATTACTTCAAGTTATTGAAAATAGACTAAGCTGGAACTAGAGATGGTCAAAAGACACAAAAATGGAAGTCTAACTGATGTGTGAAAAGAGAAAAACAATGAAAAATACCAAATTATTACACAATGCAAAATAGCATAGACTTGCAAATACCAAAGGAAATTGTGCTGTGGGAATCTCTATCATATTTATTCTGCAGATGGTCATTAATCTCCAGAAAATAACCTATTGCATTATGTTAATATTTGTTCGTATGCAATTTATTTTGTAGTTTTGCTGGTATTTGTTTATAAATTTCCTCTGATGTTATAGATGTACAAGGGTTATAAGCAAGGTTATTTACATTCTGTTTTATGTTGTGAATTTTAAAGTGGTAATATAATAAAAGTAATATATTATTGTTCGGTTCATGAGAATATTCTTGTCTTTAAAAGGGGTTCATATATTACTAATATTAAAAAATATGGTATTTTTATAACTATGACAAAATGAAATAGTTATCTTTAATACTGAAATATACAGACATTTTGGTATGTTGAAGAAGATGAATAGATTAATTTCAAATGTTAAAATAATTCTAGTGAATGCTCTAGTTCATAAAATTTAAATATTCATGTATTAAATCAACAAGTATTTTCTAAATATCTCTATGGGTCAGAAACTGTATTAGAAAGTAGGCATGCTATGTGAACAAGGCATACCCTCCTGGAGCTTAACATTTCATGGGAAAATCAAAAGTCTGATGATTACACGTGCAGGAGAAGTGTAAGGTAAAATGGTAGAATATAGCAGGAAGACCTAACTTAACTGGAGTAAGTGACAATTTAAGCTAAATCCTGAAGAGTGAACTAGAATGAACTAGTTGAGAGGTTGAAAGGAAGAAAGAACAGCATATAAATGTAGTTCGAGGTAGAAAAGAAAATGGATGTTTGTCTAATTAAAGGGAATTCTGTTTGGGCAGAAATTAGAGAGTAATTTGTTAAAAGTTGCATGAGTTGAATTTGAAAATAAGGACAAAAGCCTGATTGTGAAGTTCCCCTTAGATCATCGCCACCGAGTCTTGATTCCACTGCTAAGGTCACTGGGAAACTATCAGAGGCTTTAAAGCAGTAGAGTGAGTAGTCAGATTTTCATTTTTAAAAGATCATCCTTACTACATTGGGTTAAAACTTCAGAAGAACGATAATTAATTTTTCTTTGAAACATCTAGAAAAATTAGGCAATTATTTTTGAATTATATTTACTGACTCTTATTTTCAAAACCACTGAATTGATCCATGACTCCATATATCCCATAACTGCTTTAGCTGCTGATCAGCCACAGCTTTACAAGATCTTCCTTTTATCAATAGAATGGGTTTCTCTATGTCCTCCACTCTATCTCAAACTCTCGAAAGAAGGGGTCACCTATTACACATCTTTGTTTCATCTAAAATAGGTAATAGCACACAGTAGGCATTTTAGTAATATTGGTTTAGCTGGAATTATTTTTAAAATAACACTGCTTGAAGTCTGTCTATTTCATTTTAGAAATTTATCCCTGCTAGAAGTCATTCTTTGAAGACTTTTTTTTGTCTGAAAACTTTTAGCTATATTTTGAAGGCTTTTAAAAATATTAAGCAATAGTCAGTCATAGGAAAATGGGTTTAGTTAACTCCTAAAATTGAGATTTCTTTTTGCTCATAATGTTAATAATTTGTGTCTAAATTGCAATAGATAACTGGTCAGTTGAAATCACTGAAAAAGTAACAGGTTATTGAAGAAGAGCCTGAAGGACAAATTTTAATTAAAATAGATATTTTATAAAAGTATAATAGCAATTGTCTTAATGAAGATAACATTCAAAATGCTTTTGATACAAATGATACTATCATCAAAAATGAAGTTTATTTCCAAGGTAGATGGCAGCACTAAATGAATAGGTTATATTCAGAAACAGTATGTTAGAAAGAAGATAATGAAAGTTTAAAGTGATATTGACTCTATCAAATAGCATTGGGAGATTATGATAATAATTAAGGAGAAAATTGGAGCACTCAGTTGGAATCTATCCAGAAAGAACTCTTAATGCTTAATTGAAATTTACTTGAATATACTTAAAACATTTAGAATAAGCCATCCTCAACTTGCTTTATTTAATCTAGCAGTCTTCTCTTTTCACTCTGTATTACTTTTTCTAGGTCACAAAATATTAATTTGTAGCTCCAAAATTTCTTATAGCACTTAATGGAAAATTTTTATGAAAGCAGTATTTATATTTTTTGTATTTCTACCATAAAATGATGTCAGAATTTCATCCTTCCATTTGACGTGATAAAATAATTACTAAGGAATTTGTCAATTTTAAGTTAGATCATGCAATTTCACAAAGAAAATGAAGAAATAACTAAATATATGTCTAAATAGTTTTTTTTTTCTTAATGGGCATTTTAGCATAATTTTTACACATTTTTTATTTTCTGGTAATAAGGAAACTGTCTACTTGATTAAATAAATTATAAATTTTGACATGATCCCTACATTCTGAGTGGAAATACGCACAGTAGAAAAGAGAGTAGAGTACCAAGTTAGTTGAATTTAACTCTTTAGAGGAGGCTACCACATGTTAAGAATTCATGTTAGAATGCTTCTTATTAAAGTGTATTAAAGTAAGTACTTTCAGTTTAAATTTGAATGGAAATGAGTTGCTGAGACATTTTTGTATGGTTTTTCAATTAACTTATGTAAAGATGTCTTGATTTCTCTCCTTAGTGTACTCTAAGCATTGAATGGTTTCCATTACTTGTATCATGCTCTGCATAAAGAATATTTAATCACAGTACATAAATCACAGCCAATCTAGAGAACATATGATGATGAATTGGAAATGATGTAAATATTTTGTACTAGAAATGTGTTCAATTAATTAATTTCTCCACCGACGCATGCACTGATATAAACGAAGTCCTTTTTTTTTCCTATACTGCTCTGTGAAATCTGCCCACCAAGAAATGAAAAATATGATTGCTACACTTCCTAATTTTGTAAAAGATAACCTTATATGAATTGACTAGAATATTACCAATATATGATTTGACTTTATGCATTTTTTTCCTCTAAAAAAAATGAGAAAGTTAAGGGATATTTAAATTTTGGAGCTATAATATTAATTGATAGCTGTTACCTTTTCAAATGAGAAGTCTGTTCTCAGTACAACCATATGGGTCAGGCAATAAGTAATTTAGAAATAGAATTAACAAACTATATAAAACAATGCCCAGAAATAATGTTTTCATTTTTCCCAAATTATCTATTTTTCTCAATTGTTAATTAGCATCTGGAACACTCATGTATATCTCATGCAAATCTTGAAAATTCCTAATGTGATAAATCATCCATGTGTAAATATGTGCACTTAATAGATAACAGCTACTTTCTTTTCATGTTATCGCAACATATAACTGATATGTCATAAGCAATAGATACTTAGGACTTGTTTTTACTGTCCCTTTTATGCATTCTTTTCCTTCCATTCTTGTCCAATTCCCCCGCCAACATTTACATTTCAATGTTATTTGTTTTTTATTTTAATTTCTGCATTCTCCAATTATTCAAGTTTTGGCTCCTCCTATCTATATTTTTCAGGTTCTAATTTGAACTCCTCTCACTTCCTACATCTTGGCTCTCTTTCAGCTCACTCTCTAATTAGAATCATTACCAAAATAAATCTCTGGCTGTAACTAAATGGGCACAAGTAAAATAACATCCAATACCTCTATGAGTAACCACTGCAAGCTCTTTAGTTCTTTCTATCTGTTCAGCATTTCTTGGTCTTCGCCTTGTACTTTGTGTATCTGCTTGATGAGGAGAGAGCCCGTTCTTGGATGTGTTGGGGTCCAGACCTGAATTTCTGAGATTCGTAACTTGCACTCGCTGTTCCTCGGAAAGTCTATGGATGGTGACAGCTGTAACACTGGATACAGTAACATCTGCAGATGTGCTAGCAACAGCAATAGCACCAGTGGTAGTCCTGTTATGCTCCTCTAACTCACCAGTGGAGGTAGTGTGGGTCAATGGAGAAGAACCTGTGGGACACAGTAGCACTAGATGCTAACTTTTTCTTTTAAATTTTGTTTTTTTTTCTGATCAATTTAATAAATTATATTCCCTTCTATTATCTTAAGGATAATCAACATGAAGAGGCAAAACACAAACACACCACTAAAATGTGAAACACACTAGATCGATTGTTTTCTTAGTATCAATAAACCTATTGATAGATATTACATACAAATACACCACATTTTAACTGTCATACATTAGGAAATAAAAAGCTGACACAGTAAACCCTTTAGGTGGTCCCAAATCAGTCTTTTTTTTTTTTTAATCTATGTGAATTTAGCAACACATGCCTGGCAAATGACAGGTTTTGACAGAATGGATAACTGTATAACTGCACTTTTAAGCATGCTTTGAATAATCTGTGCCATATCTCTTTATAATTTCTGGGAAAAATATCAAAATTTTCTATTTTAAGGCTAGCAAGTGAAGAAAAGATAATTTAAAATCAAATCTAAAATGAAAACAAAATAGTGAAAAAAATGAGACTGAAATAACTACATTCTGACAATGTCTGTTTTAACCTCATATGCCAGAAAGCAGCCAACCATAATAAAATATTCAATAACATGAGCTGTATATACTTCAGAATTTAGTGTTGTTTTTTTAATTTTGGCAATAGTCCACTATTTTTAAGTAAAATTTGAGATAAATCAATTATAATTAATTAAGCTTAAACAAATGATTTTATTTGAAAGTTGGTAAAAATGAGCTATTAGCCACCCTGGAATTTTTGTTCCTACAAAACTAGCTTGAACATATAGTTGGGAATTTCCAAATAATTCATAAGCATTTCATGATACATATATATAAAATGTATATGTATATGTATATGTGATAATAATACCACAATTCAAGCCTTATTAAAATTTGTATGATAATTTAAAAATATCTATCTATTCAAGGTGTCAAATAAAGATTTTCTTCTTATTTCACTTAAACTTTTTAAAAGGTTGCCCTTGATAGTACATGATTCTTAGGTAATGAAAAAAAATGTGAGATTATAATAGAAGCATGAAACTGAATAAAGATATAT
This sequence comes from Myrmecophaga tridactyla, assembly GCA_004026745.1. Taxonomy (NCBI): domain Eukaryota; kingdom Metazoa; phylum Chordata; class Mammalia; order Pilosa; family Myrmecophagidae; genus Myrmecophaga; species Myrmecophaga tridactyla. The sequence continues at coordinate 89,439 of PVIY010000069.1, forward strand.
TTAAATGGATTTTGATAGCTAAATGTGTAACAAGAAAAAGCATTACTGAATTTTTGAAGTTGCACCTACTAATTAGGTATAATAGTCAGATCCTAGTTAGAAGAATTCTGAATATTTTTTAAAGTCAATGAGCGGTATATATTTTTATAAGCTTGCCTTCTCAATAAAGTACACTTAAAAATCTGTCCATAATGTCTAATTAAATGTTTTGGACAAGAATACCTAGGGATATTAACCATACCAAAACAGAAAACAGCTATACCATTTAATGTAGTCTTTGGTTTGAGAATGCTCTGTCTTTTCCTTTTTCATTCTTTTAATCCTCTCATACTGCAGATAGATGATTAGAAGGACTAGTAATGCTGGTTTCTACCTTAAACTCAAAAAAGAACCTAATCATGAGGCTCCTCATTTAAGAAAAGGGGCATATTTATGCTACCAATTCTTCTAGCCTGAATTGTCATATCTTGTTATATTTGATAAAGAAATTCAAAAGAACCAAATGACATTTGTTTTTTGAAGGGATCATGGGTAAAGAAGGGATGACATTATATATTAAATATATGTATTTATATTATTATATAAATAATACATATATTACTTAATATATTTAATATATTTCAAGCAGTTATCAGAAAAAGCTGCTGTTGAACATTTATCCAAGTTATTTTATGAAGATTAGAATCTATTAAACTCAAGTTGACTGTGAAAATTGTCTGTAATATTTACAAAGTTACTGTTTGGTAAGTCTTTCCCTTAATGACACGGTTAACCAATAACTACATTGATATTACTTAAGTCTGATCATTGATATCATTATAAATCATACGTTTGGAATGTTCTTGTGCTTATTAATATGAGAATACCTATCTGGTCCATACTATTCTTTGGAGGAATTTAACTGGGCCTTCTGTTTTTATAAGGAAGCATGAAAGTGGGATGAAAAACTAATATTTATTTTAACTTTTTCATAACTTCATCAAAATTTCCAGGATTTCAAGACTAGTTTAAAGGAGGAAACCATTTAACTATAAACATGTGCTCCTAAATACAATCTAATAGTATGAAAAATAATGGGATTAGTACTCTGTCTCAAATCTGAGTGTTCATAGTTCTAACAATGGGGAAACTGAATAGCTGCATTATTTCAACACTGAAGCCATTAAGGTTAATCCCAAATAATCTGTTACATTTGGGTCAATAATTCTGAGATAATTTTTGGGAACAGGCTAAGACTGCTTTCATAACAAATCCCCCAGAGACCTACAGATCTTCTAAAAACCTACTGTGTTGAAGTCCCCAGAGGAGACAGTTCAGACCAAATTTGAATATTAGAATTGATCTTAAGTAGCACTTACACCCAGCATTTGCAAGAAACCTGGATTTAAATTTTTTTCTGTTATAGAGTTCTACATCCAGCTAATGGCCATGGTGATTCTGTTCCATTCTCTTCACCTAAATTTAGTACATGGTTTAAAGCTAGAATAAACATTGAAAAATCTATTTCTTCAATAGCTATAATATAACCACATACATTTCAACCAAATATTTTACTAGCCAGCTTTTATGTTTTACTTATATATTATGTTCACACTTTTTCTTCCCCATACAACAGCATAAACTCTCTAAAAGCTGAGATTTTTGTACTTTCCATTCACTACTGAGTCTCTAGCATCTAGGACAGTGCCTGGTAGCTAGTAGGTGCTCAATAAATATTCACTGAAAGAAGGCAAAAATGAATGAATGAATTTAATGATGAGGCTAAAATAATAACAATATAGCTAAAATTGCATGCTTATAATTTAAACATGGCAAAAATTGCATTTAAATGGCATGAATGAAGAGAAATTCCAAAGGGAAAAAATGTAGAGAGGTTTGCTTTTAACTTTCAGAAGCATAACTTTGAAAAAATGAGAAATCTGAAGATTTATTTGCATAAGTAAGAATTACTTCAATATTTTTGTCATCATTTCATGCTGAGAAAACAAATCTCAACATGAAAGTTGACTTTGTTATATTGAAATGGACATATTTAGAATGCTTCTTTCTATAGAAGAGAAAGTGACACTTTATAATGGCAGGAAGTAGAAGTGCATATAAATTTTTATGCATATGGTAGAACTTCAAAGAACTAACACTAATTTCTTTTCAAAGCACTAAATTCATGCCCACTTCATAGTTAAATTATACAATCATTTTATTTTTTTTTAACATGGACTAATTTAGAATGCTGATATCGGTATCAATTTAAATGTTAGTATATGAAAACAGATATCTAAATCATCAAAATCCATCATTTGACAGTTTTAAAAAACTGAAAATCTTTGCATATGTAACTTTTATAATGTAACTACCAATGTTGGATAAAGCTCTAAAATTATGACTAGCAATGATGATCGCTAACTCAATATTAAAGTATATTTCACTTTCTATGGTTTTAAATTTAAAATATGCTATAGAATTATGTAAATATTGCTTTCAATAGCACAATATTCAATGCATATTATAAGGAATAAAAATCAAAGCAAGAAAATGTACATTCAGAAAATTCATTCCTCATTTGAAATCAAATATGTATACAAGGTATAGTTTTATCCCAATTAGATTATCCTGACATTTAATTGTCCCAGATATATTTAAAAATAAGAGGCTTACCATATAAATACGTATCTGAAATGGACTTTGATTAATTTTATTAATTGACAAAACATTTCCTATTGAATATAAAAATAAAATGAAATTCTTTACATATATAAATTATAACTATTATCTTTGGAATATAACAATGGAAAATAATGTATGTTACACATGTTAATTGGCATATTTATCCCACAGTAAAGCTTAAAATATTAAATTTGAATTTTACTATATATTATAATTAAAGTTAAAGTTTTGGAGACTTTCCTTTCATCAATATATCTGCAGGAGACCAAGACGAAACCATTTATATAGGTATAATCAGAAAATATATTAAATAAACCTTATGTCATGAATAAATTTGAACTTTTAAATTTTTAGTAAGTGTTATAGATTGTTTTACATTTTTATGCTATGTCGCTTTACAGTTGTCTAACAGATCACAAAAGTAAAGGGCAGAACGTATGAATGGAAGGTCAATTAGTATGTAACTGTAAGTACATGTTAAAGATAATTCCATATTCAAAGAAGTATCTGTTATTTATATATTTAAAATTTATTTTATGCAAATAAATTTCATGCATTCTATTCTTTAATTTTAGTATTTCATATGGTACATTAATAAAATAATTCTAGGTGAATAATTTTGTGATATTATGATACACAATGAAGAACAATGCAATAGACATATTTACCATGAAACATGCAAATGAAAAGATAATATTCAAAATAACACCAAAATAAAATCTAAATACCACTAAAGCAACAGCTTTACTCAAGAGACTTTAGACATTTTACTAATTTTAGTATATAGAATTTAAGTTGTATGTTATTTGTATCTTTTCTTTTGTTTACTTACATGAAACTTATAGGAAAACATCAATAAATTAGAACTCTGTCTATTGAAATTTGAGGGAAAGTATTGAATCGAAGCCCTTGCTTTATTACATGTTACATGTTACAGTTTTTATGAAGTAAACTGTAGCTGGGAAAATTATTAAAGTAGTCTTTGTATTTTAACCTGATTGATTCCAGGTATCCTAAAATCTGAACAGTTTAGTACTTAATAGTTTAAATTAGTGGATGCGTGCAAAATGTGAATGTTGGTGGATATGTGTAAGCTATTAATATACTGCAATAGAAAGGGGCTGTTAAATTTGTAGAAAAATGCAACTGGTCTACATTTGATCAATTGTTATTTAAATTAAAATTATCTTTCTGAATGGAAGAATTTAAAATGAATAAATACTGAAAAAAATGTTTCAAAGTTGAGTTTTTTCTTTTTTCTTTTTTTTCACTTGGGCAGATACTGGGAATCGTGGCATGGCAGGCGAGAATTCTGCCACTGAGCAATCGTCACACCGCCCTGATCGACCTTGCAGAGTCGATCTATGTTGGTCCTATAAAGTTTTCCTTTGCAATTGAAATGTTTCATTATGTTGATCTGGGATAAGTTGACAGCCTTAAAAATGTCTTAAAATTCAATGTAAGTGTCTTGAATGTAAGATACAACTCTCAGAAAGAAAGCAAACTATGACAGAACAATACAAGTAAGTGACCAACTGCATGCAGATTTCTGAGATGTTAAAATATGAAAAGAAGTGCATCTTAGCCAAGTAAAACAAATCAGTAATTCAAGTAGCAAATTGTATAAGATCACAAATTAATTAAATATACTAGGTATACACTAATTTAAAAACAGAATAGATAAATTTAAAAACAAAATACATTTCTAAATTTATTGATATCTGCTTAATGCTTGTTTCTTTTTAAATATTTTCATTTAAATTTCTGAGCATTAAATAGAGAAACTAATATTACAATTTGCAAGTATATTTGTTATAAATCAGGAATAAGTGATCTTACTAATTTTATGCCAAGTAAATGAATAATTAAAATATTTGCAATCAAACAAATGAGATTAAAATTGTCAGTAAATTTAGCAGTATAGCTATTAAAATCTATAAAAAATAAATGATTGAAAAGAAATCTCAACAAATTATGTACTACTCTCAAGTTGTTTATGTGTAAGGAAGAAGATCATATTTTGAATTATAAAAAATTTTGATGAATCTACATGTCAAAAAATGAAAATACCTTTTTTAGATGAAGTATGAAAGTATCCAAACTATTAGAAAGTATCAGTAAATCACCACAAAGCAATATATATGTGTATACATGTATAGCTCTATTATAAGTAGATGGTAAAATATATGAATATATAATAATATATATTATATTAAATATCATCAGAGTTTTGTGATAAACATGTGAAAGAACAGACATCTCATTTTGTTTTAGCACTAAAAATAAAATAAGCACATGCTTTGGGAAAATTCTTTTAAGAAGAAGTTTGAAAAGTCTTGAAGATGTCATCTCTAAGGACCACAATTTGCCTCATCCAGTGGATTAAAATGAAAGTAAAGAATCAAGCTTTAGCATCTTCCTCTCATACATTTTGGCATCTCCATTATGTGTAGTGATGGGTCCTAGGTGGCATTTTAAAAAATGTGCTCACCCATAAACACACATACCACTATGGAAATGAGTCTCCACAAAATACAAAGTAAAGTCTTATGTAACTGGAATGAGTCTCCACAAAATACAAAGTCTACGTAACTAAGCCAATGTTTACCCATGAAATAACAATAATGACAATAAAACTTGAAGAGCTTGGTTTTGAAAGAAGGTTTATAGCATTATTCTCAAATTTCATGAGTATAAGAGAAAGGAATAGAATGCTCCTCATACCTACATACAACCATCACCTGGAATTCTGCATTTTTAGAATTGTGTTGCAACAGCTCTTACCTCTTAGCTAGAGTAGAAGCATTTGTTATACTAGGTTTCCCCAAACAAATGAAACTGTGCTCACATTTTTTTTTGCACGCAATATCTTATGGAATAGCTATCCGTTTTTATAGACGATTAGCGACATTATTAGGAAAAAGTGATACCATATTTCTTTTATTCCAAAACCTCCTATCAGGCACTCCTTCACTTTCAGTCTGTCTCTGTTATTCCATACTTGTGCATTCCCACTTTTCCTTGCACATTCATTTTTAAGGAAAGAATGGATGAGTAAAAATGGCTAAATGTGCTACTGCCTTCTTTTTAAAAATATAAACATTTTATTTGATATTTAAGCACTATTATCGAGTGTTAGATGTATTTTTCAGGATATGAAGAGAAGTGAGTGATTGGACCTGCCCAGGCATGTTGAAATAATATGAAAACACATAATACTAGTACAACTGTAATTTCTACGGGTATGTGCTAGAATGGAAGTATGGAACAGGGCTTTAGAAAGAGAACAACTAATTCACTCTGCTTGCAGTTTCTCAAGTAAGGGTATCATTTCCCTTTTCTTCCATCCCTCAACACCTTTTTCCAGAAAAAAATATATTCATTTTATAAATATAGTATTTGGGGTTGTGAAGGAGAAGGGAAAGAAGTAAGAGGAATGTACTAGCAGAGTTACCTTTTATATAAATCATGACTGAAATGAAAAATAAGGGAAGTCCCTGTTCTGGGCTACTCCATTGTATCCTTGGGTAGTGCTTCCATTGGATATCTGACTGTATCCTCATTTATCCTGTTTCCTCCCAGAATGGCTTTCAGCTTGTGGCAGTGTATCAACTTTCATTAACTGTAAATGATTCTCTTTTTTATATAGTATATATAGAACTGGCTTTACCTATGTGATATGATTTCAAAGGAGATTAAGCAGCCATAATTACCATCCCAGGTTTTTTGAAGTGATTGTTTATTCAGTTTGAATTAGTTTATTGTAAAAATATTTTCTACTGAAAAGAAACATTAGAGACAGTTTGAGAGATATGATTTTTGTTTGTGAGAAGGAGCGTGAAACGTATAGAAAGACAACTTTACATTCCTCAAAGCTGGGCGCCCTCTCCTGTGCGGTGATCATGAACCGGGCCTGCTTGCTTCCCTGTGGCCACTTCTCATAAGCTGACATCTGAGGCCACGCCCTTGATATATGACGGAAAGAACGGGACTCATTATGAGTAGGTCGTGTGGGCTATAAAGAATGTGAGGATGGATACGAAGGGGATGATATTCTGGAATTAAGGTGTTGACTGCGGAAGGGTTGCTGTGCAACTCGTAAGAACTTAGCATAAATATGCTGAAGGAGAGCAGCCTGAGAAGAAACTCAAGCCAAAGAAATTGTCTTGTTTTCCTTTATCATATAATCTGTAAAGCACTTTTTAGCTATTACAGCAAATTAATTAGCAGAGGAGTGATTTGCTTTGTAAATAAATACCAACCTTGGCTTAAGAAAACAGCATGTTGTAGCAAAAATTCTGTGGCAATTTGACAATCTATTGTCTATTATCATACAGACTAATATTAACTTGAAAGACAAATATATTATTCATTATATATTGAGATATTGCATACAATTATATATTTTTATTCCCAGAATAAAATTAATTGGGATTAAAATATGTCCTTTTTAGAGATAAATCTTTTTATTTCTTTATGTGACTACTCTGCCATTTCCTTTTTTACAAATAATACATTTTATTTGAAGAATTTCAGTAAAAAGGACTCTTAATATCATTAAAAAAACCCACAAAAGTATAAACAGTATAAAAATTGTAGCTAATTAGCTACATCATCTATATTTGGAAATTTACTTTTAGAATCTTTAGTTTGAATATAGAAGCAGATGATTTTAAAATTTAGGGATATGCTATGGAGAACTGACCAAAGAGGATCTCGGAAATCATCTATTTTAACACTCTGATACCCAGGCAACCTTCTATGACCCTTTCGACTCTGGGAGTAGAGAATTTGATCCTCAGGGTGATACAAATGAGAAGGTTAATTAGAGCCTCTTTCACTCAATATTCCCTGAAGTGACAGATATATTGAGGGTTTTAAACACAAAGAAATTACATCCTATTTAGTACAGAAGTTACTCAGAAAGACAGAAAAAATAATAATGAAATATGAACAAAGAGATTAAATATTTGTAATTTACCTTCTTTGTAGACGTTGAAAAAGCCCATTCATTTTAGAAAAAGGAAACAGTTTTATTTAGTGAATCTTTTTATTCTCTAATATATGGACTCTCCATCTAACACAGTGCCAGTCTTGCAGGTAAACAGCCAGAAATTAAAAAAAATAATAATCAAAGTAATATATATGTTCAACAGAGGATGCACAGAAAACAATGAAAACACGCAACCGGAAAAGCACTTAGCTTTGCTTAGAGACCAGGAAAGTATTTCTCGAGGAAGAGACTTCAGAGGTGAACTTGACGATGAACAGATTTTGCCTGCCACATGATGAATTAAAGAATATTCTAATCAGAGCGAATGGCTTAAAATATAGGAGGGCAAAAGGCAAGGCCTGCTTAGGGAGCTGCAAATTGTTCATCATGGTGGGAATGGAGATTGAGTAATGACAGAATTGATAGGCAGGGTCCAAGCCTTGACGGTACAAGAAATTTCAAGTTGGATGGAAGAGTAGAGTCATCACTAAAGGATCTTAAGCGGGAGATTGATTTGACGAGATTGACAATTTAGAAAGATTGTTCTTGTTGTAGTTAGAGAAGCTATTGGAGATACATGAACGAAAGGCAAGACAACCATGGAACTGACTCAACAACATGACTATGAGCTCTTAAATTAGGGCTGCCAGATTTAGCAAATATAAATATAGAATGCCTAGATAAATTTGAATTTCAGATAAGCAATAAACACATACATACATACATACACTATAATATGTTCTGGGCAATACTTGGAACATACCAAAAATTATTCACTGTTTATAGGAAGTTCAAATTCAACTGTGCATTTTGGATATTATCTGAAATCCTAACTTTGAAAGTAATTTAAACTTGGAAACTCTGAAAACCTAAACTTGGAAACTCCGAAAACCTATTAGCAACAATTATTGATCCCCTTAATGTAAGTGTGCTTTGATTGATCCTGTAAAATCTCATGGAATGACAGAAAGTAGGCATTGTGACACACAGAAATTTAGACAAAGTTCATGTGTGCATCTTTTTCTATATTTAATTAGAGGTAAAAAGAATACAAGTTGAATATGCTGTGCTAAGGCCCTTTATTCTATGCACATTTAATTCCTGTACCACACTTCCCAGTATTAAAAAAAAAGTTTATACTGCACTCTAGATCTATATTCATAGTGAAAATGTATATTCTATACTTAAGGGAAAATGCATATTTAGAATTAAATACATAGATGACATGCAAAAAGTAGATGCCAGCTTTTAAAAGAATGTTTCAATCCATAAAAACTTGAAGATACTGTCAGCAAGAACTTGGTCTTTGTGTTGTGCACAGGCACCAAAAATTGTAACAAAGATTAAATAAAACTATGCAACTTTTTCCTTTTTCTCACATATAGATGGATGATAGATAATAGATATAGGCATCTAATATAGATTAGACTTCATTATGCATAGCTTAACCTGTCACCTATCTATATATAATTTTCTCTTCCCTCCTAACTCATCTATATATTGAGGGAGAGACTATATATATATACATACATATATATATATAATAAATCTTCAAATAATTCTGAAAATGCTTCTAAGTAAAAAAGTGTTCTATTGGTCAGGATCATATATATTTCATTTGATTTGCTTAGTGATGAAAAAGATTAATTAAAGCAAAGAAAATATTTCTTTATCATTAGAGTGGTTATAAATGCTCTTTGGAGAATTTCAAATACTGGTTACTTTTGTATCTACCAAGATGACTGTGGTGTACTCTATGACCAAAATAATTTGATAGTCAATCATTTTTCTGAAATATATTTGTAAACTTTATAAGGGTGACAGAGACTTGCACCCCTTATTTGTAGGATGTCAGCTCTATAACCCCTCAAAATTTCCGAATAGAGGTCATTTAGACGTTACAAAATTATCTGACATTCCAATATGCTTATTTCAAGTGACTAGATAATGGAACTATTTAAGCAAACATGGCATACAAAGCAACCAACATTTATTGAATATTTACTGTGTACCAGTTTCAATTACTTCATTTAATCTTCAAAAGCTGTCTATGAGGTGAAATTAAATTTCAGAACAGTTTTGAAATTTACCTCATGTCACATCAATAGTAAGTAGCAAAAGCCAGAGTTTAGATTCAAGCAGTGTATGCCAAAGCCGCAGTCCTTTAAGTGAAATCAAAACACCTCCCTCAGCCACCTCAATACAATATAACGTGCAAAAACTTACGTGTCAATCAATACATAAGTTATTTATGTGTTATTTTCATTGTATTTTTTTCTCATACTTGCTTCCTCAATACACACTTGACTGTTTATAGATCTCTCCTGTAATTTCTTTAACACAAGAGAGGTTTGAACAGGAAAATAAGGGAAACTTCAAAATTGAGAAGAACAAAAGGATATTTACTGACCACACAAGTCTGTGGTTTAAATTTTATACCCATATAAATTGCAAACAATAAAAATGCCCACCACATCTCAATGGCTTATCTTGGCTGATTCAATAATTTAGTTTTGGCTTAACAGAGGATGCATCCACATTTGTTCTCTTTCCTCCTTTTTCCTTTCCTCTTTACTTTTTCCTCCTATTTCAGTTTTTCTCTTATAAAATCTAATTTCAATTTTTCTCTCAAGTAATCTACTTTTACTTATATTTGCAAACTATCCTCTGATCAATAGTTCGAAGACATGCCTTGTCATTCCCAAGGCTTCTTACAATGCTCCAAAATTGGATAATTATTTTCCTTTTTAATATGAACACAGCACCTGAAGATTTCTGGTTCATAACAAGTTCTATAAGGACTTCCCCAACCTTCAGAAAAGTTCCTGGGTTCAACCTTCCTTTCTGTCAGTCACAAATCAATTTTATTTCTCTTGGAGAGGCGATGCTTCACTATCAGGCCCATTTTTTTCCCTAGTGATTCAGATATCAATGAGTCCTCAGCAAATATTCCACACTGATTAAAAGTCATAACAATTTTAGCCCCTAGCAATTATCAATCACATATTTCATGTAAGATTCCATAAGAAACATTTTATATCTAATATTATAAATATGTGTGCAGCAAGCATTATTACAATCCATGCAGTTGATGGTAAATAACTTGATATAGCTCATTCACTCATATAATTACTCAACAAGTCTTTATTGTCTCAGGTCATACATTAATTAATGCATTCAAGTATTTATTCAACAGGAATTTATTGACTGCCTACTCTATGCTAGATTCTGGAGAGTACAGAGGTGAAAAGGACACACACTGTGTTTCCTAAGACTGCATTCAAATGAGAGATATAGATAAAGGACAGATGGATTAATGTAATAGCAGTTAGTGAAGCACAAAGTGACATTTGATCTAAAACCTTAATAAAATGAGTGGGACACTAAAAAAAACAACGAGAAAAACAAACCCTGAGAGCATTTCATGATTTCTTGTGCTCTTGCATTCCTATGAGATAATATTTATTTTCATTCAATATCATATTATATTTTCAGAGAAAAAATTAAATATTTGAATCCCATGTTTCACATATAAAAATTAAATGAATACAAATAGCATCACTAGCTTTCATTCAATGAACATATTTACAGTAAGCTTCTACTCTTTGCTAGGCACTCTTAGGTGCTGAGATATAATGTGAGCAAGAAAGGCAACGTGAGCAAGAGAGAGATAATTTATCAAGAAATAACAAAACTAAGATCGTTCTGTGTTGGTGTGTTAGATTAAATATGGCCACACACCATTTACAATTTTTCCTATCAAGTGGTAGAGTTTATTTCCGCCCCATAGGATATGGGCTGGCATCATGACTAGCTTTGGTCAATAGAATGCAGCAGAAGGGATGTTGATTGAGTTCTTGAGCCCAGGTTTCCAGAGTCTTGATGCTTCTATCTTCTCTCCTGGATGCTTCTCTCAGTGCTGTGAGAGGAAGTGTGTCTAGCCTACTGGTGGATAAGAGGCCACATGGAAAAGAACTGAAGGGTCCCATCTGGCAGACTTCTAAGTAAGCCATAATGGATCTTCCAAGCCCATTCAACCCTTCAGTTGAACAAAGCCACACAGGTGAGCCCAACAGAGGAAGCACCCTGATATCCACAAAATTGTAAGGAAACCCTAAGATTGGGGAGGATTTTTACACGTTGTAGTCATTTCAATGATACAATCAGTGAAACAGAGTTTTATAGGAATATCTAATAGAAGCACTCATCTCATAGTGGGGGGGAAAATTAATGAAGAGAGGAGAAAATGTGGTGAGACTGAAACTCCCGAGTGGGTTTCCAAGGTGGGGAGGAAGGAAGCAATTGTTCCAGACAACACACCTTCTATACATAAAGGCCCCGAGGCAAGGACGATTTTGTTACGTTCTAGGAATTAGAGACAATTTAATACGGAGAGAGCCTAGATTACCAGCAGGGAAATCATAAGAATTTACGTGAAAACATAGGTTGAAGACAGATTATGAGAACATGGTAGAGCAGATTATGATACAAAACATGATACATCATTTAGATTCGGTCATGAAACCAACAGAAACGATTCCTCAACCCTACTCATTCCTCCAGTTAATACTGCTTTTCTCTCCATTTCTTTTTGGAACTAAGTGTGTCTTAAAAAAGAAAGTAGTATTGTGAAAGGAGGTATTTTCTTTCCACTGCTGGAAAACATTATTGAGACTAAAAAGTAAAATTTTAGTTATTCCTAAATGCAGTTGACTGGGCAAAAGTGAAAATTGGAAGAGATTTGACTCTGTAATCCACAAATCTTTTCCATCTGTTTTCATTTCCTTGGGTACCACTTTCTATTCTATAAAGTCACACCTATGCATACCTACTCAAGGCTCTTTCTAAATGGTGGGTAGACATTGTTCAGTTAAAAATATACATTACTGATAAAAGATATTTCACAGGAATGTCAACCACAGTCTTTCATATGATGAAACTCTTGTGGAACTTCAATATAAAGCGGGAATGTTTCTTAGGGTTGTTGCACCATCTTCTCAGAGCCCCCAGTCATACCATATGGTGAACTGCAGAGTCTGCATGCAAAGATGACCAGCAGGATTGTAACTCTAAGGGTGATTATATTTCAAAATATGCTCTCCAAAATTGCATTTTTCTTTGAGAAAAATGATTGATGCTGTACACTGTTACTAAATCTGTGCAGTTCTGACTTTCCTGATGGAGAACAGATTCCTTTTATATACAAGGGAAACTTCTAGAATTTAATTCAAATGAACCTTAATATGTTGTGGCTTGAAACTGAAAGAGAAATTAAAAAGTAATATTCCAGTCAGTCAATAAAATAAACTGAGGTTTGGTGTGTAGAGGACAAAGGACTAGATAGAGATACTATTATTCTTGCATATATATTACATCTATGTATCTATATCTACATTGAGCTTTCTTTAGTTGGCCTTGTGAGGGGATCTATAGTAATTTAAGAATATGTGTACTATGGCCACATCTATACCTTTGCTTTTGTAAAATATGATTATTTATAGTCAATTTTAATACAACTTCATATGCAAGATGTATACTATATGAGAAAACACTGGTTAGTTTGATATAGTCAATTCTGGCTTTGCTGCAAACTCAGAATGATATTACAGGAAATTTGCCTCAGATTGCTCACTTGCAGTATGAAGACTTTGAACTAATTAATGGTTTCCAAATTTTCCACGATGAAATGTATTTTCATTATATTTCTCTAAGGAGTTAATTTTGGGGGAAATCTTCCATCTTAAAAATAAGCTACGGGCGGGCCACGGTGGCTCAGTGGCAAAGTATTCACCTGCCATGCCACAGACCCAGGTTCCATTCCTGGTGCCTGCCCATGTAGAAAATAAAATAAAATAAAATAAGCCACATCCTTTTTAAAATAATCAATCATGGCATCTGAAAGTGCTAATCAGCATTTGTAATACCATGAAGTACCCAATATATCAGTAAGTTAATTTAATTAGAGGACTGAGCATAGGAAATGGGTATTTTAGAAAGCACATGAACTTCTGTGATGGGTAAGTTTCAGTTAAGTTTTTTGAAACTGTGAAAATAATAGACCGTCAATATTCTTCCAGATAATTCCAGAAAGGAGTCACAAGGCTAGAAGATATTTAAGCTCCATTCCTAAAAACTCTAAAAATTTATGAGAATACAGAGTTTGCTTCAGATACCTTTTATTATCTTTATTTAAATAAATTCAGGCATTCTTTCTTTCTTTCTTTATCTGTTTTTTCCTTCATTATTGACAAAAGTCTCTATTAAGAGTTTATTATATTCCAGGTATTGCTCTAGGTGCTAAAGATGATTAAGACAGTGAAGGAAAGAGATAACAAGCAAGAAAAGCAAAACGCATAAGCATAGTAACTTCAAAAATGTTAGTGCTGTGAAGACCCCAGACAGGAGACACTGGGAGTGAATGACAGTATTGACAAGGGTCGCTTACTTCCACAGAGGCTTCTACTTTGTGAGGAGACATTTTTGCTGACTACAGAATAATGAGAAAAAAAGGCCTGTCATGGGGAGATTTGGCTGAGGGCATAATTTTCCACTCAGCATGAGTAGCAAATACAAAGAGCTTAATGCAATAAAGAAGACGGTATGTACACCAAGGCAGTGAATAATATGCTAAGATTTAGGAAATTAAGGTGTTGTAGTCCACTGGAAGAAGTTGTGTTTTATTTTCTAATTTTTTCTAAGTCAACAGAGTAGAGAGAGGTTTTGATTTATATCTGAAACAATCACGTTTCCACTTTTCTATTAATGGGTTTGTATCTATATGTGTGAGTACATGCTTGTGTACATGCCTCTGTGTGTGGGTACAAATGCGTGTGTGTGCACATGTGGACAGAGAGTTGATGATGGGGTAGTTTGGTATATAAGGAGAAATATGTGATGTACTACCATGTGGAATCAAATGAAGTTATTTTCTGGCCCTATGTCCCACTCGAGAGTTCCAAAGATGTAAAAGTTCGAAAATCCCTATTACAGAGTTTCTGCACCAGAATGCACATTTGCAAATGCTGAAAAGGTAAATGCATCAAGCCAGAAGCTCCATATTTAGAGCCAAGAGCAGGATCCATGCAGAATGAGGAACTGCCTGGGACAATATGGAAAGTATAATGAGTACTGAGGTTTAAAAAATATCCAAATGGCTAATTGAAACCAATGTTCCAAATAAATAACAGGCGAAATGATGGGAATGTTAAAAGCTGAGGAGCATGGTTCCTGAAAGAAACAGATGCTGTGAGCAGCAGGAAGATGCCAGCATAACTGGCACAAATGTGACTGTGAATAATGCTCTTCCATGACCCTTAAAGCCTATCATACAAGCTGGAAAAGTACATCCAAGATATTCAGAGATTCATCTCTGAAATTTTAAAAGACAAGAAGGATGCCAGGCCTAAAATGGGACATATAAAGAAAGTGGGATGATGGAATTTTGCGGAATGAGATGCGAGTATTAATTCTTGAATTAAGAAAATGATCTAATGTATATAACAAGAGGTAGACATTCTTTGTTCATTTTTTTTTTTACAAATATTTACTGCTTATTTACTAAGGTTAGGCATTTTTATGCCAGGGATATCAAGGCAAAAAGGATGGAAGAAAAGCATTCCGGAAAGAAGGTCAATGCTGCTGTGACAATGGCAGAGGGAGAAGGGTAGGGAGGAGGTCTATAATACAGGCAGGGGATGAATCACACAGAGACAAATAGGATTTCAATGAATTTTCATTGCAAATGTGTTGAGAAACCATGGTGTGGTTTTGAGCTTGATCGGGTTTGTATTTGAAAAAGAAGCACTTTATTGCTTCACATAAATGGATTATAAAGTGGCACTAGAGATGAGGAAGACCAAAGAGAAGTCTAATGCAGTTACGAGAGACAGATGATATTTCTTGGTATTCATTTGAGTCAATAAGCAAATCAATGAGTATAAAAGTGATTAAAACTAACATGAAATATGAATTAGAATGCATTTTGCTTGACTTCTTCCAAATATCCAGGACAGATGTAGGTTTATGCTAGTTATATGTGGCAAAGAAATTTTTAAAGCAGTCTGCATATGTGAAGTAATAGCCTAACAGTTTCATCAGACAGCCTCTATTCAATAAACATGTAAAGTTACAGCTACTAGTAGAACACGGTTACTGTAAAGAATAAATAGAATGAAAAAGTAATTGAAAACTAGAAAGGACAACAAGCATGTGCTTCATTAACTATGGGAGTTTTCAATGTTCTAAAACAGCACGGTACTGTGACAGATGCTTTCAAAATTATGGTATGTAGTTATATAGCAATGATATTCATACACTAGAAATTATGATTCTTGTTTTATAACTGATGAAATTGAGATTCCAAATGCTGAGAATCCACGTAGTTTGACTTCAAGTTCAATGAATGTTCTTTGTTTAATACTACATTGACCTCTCACAACTTCATATTTAGCTCTTCATATTACAATGCAGATCAGTGTAGAAATAGTACACTGTGCATGTAAGACATAATTATTTGGAAATTAGAACCTTTGTATAAGCAACTCAGTTCATTCATTCCATGCCCAAATGTGAAAAACATTAGCCCAGCTCATTAAAAATAACAGAATTAAATATAACCAATGGTAATAATCTTTTCTTGCTACATTTGAAAAAAAAAGATCTCTAAAAATCTTGCAATAAACTAGTCCAAAATATGCTATAAACAAAATTTCTATAAAAATTATATTCTATTAATGCTTTCAAGGAACTATCCTAAGTGTGAAAAGTAATGTAAAGTTTCAAAAGATAATGTATGAAAAGACACAGAATTTGCTTCAAAGGAGCTATGGGATGCATATAAAATAGCTGCAATCAAAGTAAGCATAGGAAAAGAGAAAGATCACATCTGAATAGCTATATAAGGGAAAATAAAGAGAAGATTGCATTTGAGAGATGTAGGCAACTGTGTGAGGAGGGTAATTCAAGTTGAAAGACGGCTTGGGCAAGGATGAAGAGCCATGAAAAAAAAAAAGACAGCTAGTTCAGTTTTGGAGCAAGCAATATGTGAGGAATTAGTAAAAGATAAATCTACAAAGAGTGGTTTCAAAGATATTATACAGCTTGAAGCAGACATTTGTTGCTTTTTGGCCACCCAGAAACCTATAGCTCTAGTAACAGAGATTTATTTGAAGGGTTTTAACTTGTCACTTATTCTAGCTTTTATCTCTGATTTCTAATTCTAAGTCTCACTTGGAGGTGAGATGAATATTTAATTTCAAATTACGTTAGACAATTTTAAATATCTGAGAAGTGCATGTATTTAAGTTCTAAATAATTAAGATGTTTAAATAAATAATTAAAGTAACAAGTATAACTATGTCTTAGAACTTTTCTTCATAAAACATTTTATGAAAGCATAAGGATAAAAGCAGAAATAGCCAAATGAAAGGGAGAATCCTTGCCTATAATTTTCCACTTCGGTAATATTTACAAGACTAAAATTCTATTCTGCTTATTTGACAGGGGAAATGCCATTTTATTGTTCACTGATTTTTTTTTTTATATCTGGTTAAAGAGGTATATTTGTCGTTGTCTTTACTACTCTGAACTAGAAAGACATAATGACAAATAATATTCTGTCTCTCAGAAGGATAGGACAGTTTAGGTTGTCTTTCTACCTTGTGATGTTCAGGGTCTAAATCAAAAGAGTTCGTGAGGAAAGGGGTATTTTGGAAGTGGTTAAAAAGTGATTTAACAGTCTGAGAGATATACAGGTAGGTGGATTGGCAGAAAAATACCAATCCTTACCTCCAGTTTGTGGGAAACGCACCTGTCTAGCAATTCAAGTTATGGGCATTTGCTGAAAATATTCACTAGTGAAGGATTTTTGTGGAGTATGACTAACAAGTATTTTGAGGAGATTTTTGAGAAAGAAAACTCTTTCAAATATGTCTGAAAAAATATCAAATAATATTAGACAGTATGCAGGCAAACATGGGTGGAAGGTTGGTTTTGATACAAGAAATGTGCATGTGTTTATGTATATCAATCCTATATCTTAACAGGCTTAAAAATATCAGATTTGTACAGTATGTTTTCTTATTGTGGTCACTGAAGGAAATTTCATTGAAAGTGATTGAAGGATTTTTCTATGAGTAAAATCAGAAAAATGGTAGGTGAATTTTGGGCCAGAGTTGAACTCTAACAGTAAATTTATTCTGCTAAACTATGAGAGTCAATATAACAGTACTTCTGCATCCTGAAAGAAGCCAAACAACAGAGTGAGAGGTAAAACTAACAGCAGCAGTTTCTGATAGATGTCACGAAGCACGCTGTCCCTCTTTTACATCCGTTGTGTTGTACTAAGAGTACTGACTATGACATCATAGAAACCTGGTGATGAATCCTTACTCCAACCAACACCTTTAGTTGGAAAACTTTCAGGAAATTGATTAACATCTGTGAGTCCTGCTATTCCTAATCCTTAAAATGCAGGACAGTCATCATATTATGTTTTGAAAAAACTGAAATGAAATATAAGGAATAGGATATCTGGCATAATGCCTGGCACATAGTCACATAGTTACTGCTCAAGTAACGGTTTCATTACCTAGCCATTACTGCTATTATTATTAGTTTTATATATGATTTTTCCTTTACTATATTATAAATTCTTAATATACTGGCAAAAAGACACTTGACAATTAATATATTATAAATAGATCTTCAATATAATTTTTAAAAGTGGATGGTCTTGAAAGACACTTTTCAAGAAACATTCAAAATAGATGTGAATATAATCAATACATAAGCAAAAAGGAGTTTTAATACTACTTTGTAATCTGGTCGAGCACTTCAAAATTCTTTTTATTTAGAGTCCATGTTACGTACTTAAATGCAATTATTTGCCTATACAGGGAAAGTTGAAACTGGGTATTAAAATGGAATTTTTTCCATTAAATGAGTTTTATTCAAGAACTCAAAGTAAGAAAAACACACATGATCTAGCACTCAAAGTGCTAGATCAACTCTGTAGGGCATGGAGAGAGTATTATGAAAGGTAGTTTGTTAACATTAGCCCTTCACGCACTCTAGGGTGAAGGATAGAAAGTTAAGAATTCATTAGGAAGTCGATGAGGTAGGAGTTATTAGAACACTGTGGTTTTTCCCATCCTCATCAGGTAGGATATATTAAGTAAAGTCATAGCCCTTGGTCTTTGTCCTTCTGGAATTTTGCGGATGTATGTACTATGTCCATGGTCAGGTTTAACAATGGAAAAACACTTGAATGACTTGAAAGGAAATTTTCTAAATTCTGCAATGAAGTCCTAGAAAAGAGGTAATATTCTTTTGTGGGGAGTTATAGACAAAAGGAATTATTACATAAGAAATAAACACATAAGCAAAAATTTCTGGATTTGGAGCTAAGCATATGGAGTGAGTGCTATGGCTTGCTAAATGCGGCAGTATAAATTGTCTTCTATATGTCTGTGGTCCTACTGAACATTCCTCATCCCACATGAGCTACTATCCACCCCTAATACTCTGGGTATCTTTCTGGAACTCCATGCACCACCCTAGTTAAGATGTTTCTATTTTGATATACAGATGCCATTTGGGTGTCCCATAGAGACTGTGAGTAGACCTTATTATTATCATTAAGTTTAATTTTTATCAGTTTTGGTCTTCTTGGGCATAGGGCTAAGACCAACAGGGCTTCTGAGGCTGGTAAATGACAATTCAAACTGGGTAAAACTCAACATTTGTTATTAAACTGCAGTTTTTGATACTTAAAAAAACTATATTTTACAGTACTTGTTAATAGTTGATAGGGTGAATAAAAGCTTTGATAAATGCAAAATAAACTCTAGAAGTGGGAATGATACAGTAAAGAAAAAGTTGACAGTGTTTATTCAAAGGCAGTGATGGGAAAGAATGAAATTTCTATCTTCTACTATAAGTTAGCATCCAGCTCTTCTATAAACTTGATACGCAGTTAAAACCTATTTATCTAAAAACTCAATTTCTAAATTATTTATTCTTGAACATCTGTTTCACTTGTATTTTAAAGTAATCAGTCATTTCACTTTATCAAAGTTGTAATGTACATGAATGATTTATGATACTTTGATGAATTCCAGTTTTCCCCATGCAACTGTCTCTGTGAAATTTTAACTATATGAATATTTGTTTTAAGAATTTATGGCTAATAGTTAACAATAAGATGGCAGGTAATTATAAGCTAGGAAATTTACAACCTACAGAATAATTGTATCAGATCTCCAAAATATAAATAAAGATGACAATTTGGTGGTCAAAAGGGATATTACATGTGTTCTTTCCTTTAATTCTTTTTTTTAATGTTTTTTTAAATTGTGAAATATAGCATACATACAAAGAAAAGAAAGAAAAAGCAAAACTTTCAAAGCAAACTTGAACAAGCAGCTACAGAACAGATTTCAGAGCCTGTCATGGGTCACCATTCCAGCTTTCAGATCTTTCCCTCCAGCTGGTCCAAAACACTGGAGGCTAGAAGGAATGTCAATATAGTGGTTCAGCAGTCACACTTGTTTGTTAAATGCTACTTCTCTGTTATAATTACTCCTTCTTCCAATCTATAGGGATCTTTAGGCAATGCCCATTCTGACTTTTTCATATTGAGAAGGGATATTGACACTAAAGGATAGGGGGATGTAATTAGCTGATAATCTTGGAAAACATGGTTGCTCCAGTTTTCAGGTTCTATCTGATCCAGGAACAGTCCAGAAATTATAGGTTCAAGGAAGCAGACTTAGTAGGTGAAACTTTTATAGAGTCTCATGTTGGGCCCTAGATTTTCTTAAGAGTCAACAGGAGTTATTTTGGTTGGTGTCTAACTGAACCTTGCATAAGGGTAGTCTCCAGAATAGCCTCTTGACTTTATTTGAAGTCTCTTGATGCCTTACTTTATTACCCTTCCTTTCCCCCTTTTGTTCAGGAAGGCATTGTTGATCCCACAGGACCATGGGCAGACTCATTCCTGGAGGTCATTACCCCACAGAGTCTTTCATCCCTTAATGTCATGTCCCAAGGGCACAGGTAATGATTTTCCTTGAAGACTTGGGCTTAGAGAGAAAGAGGTCATATCCTAGCAACAAAAGAGTTTTCCTCAAAGCAACTCTTTAGCTTCATTATAGGTAGTCTTACATTCTCTACTACAGAAATAAATGTCTGAGGGCAAGCCTCAAAGTCAAGGGTTTGGCCTATTTTCTTGGGAACTCCCAGTGGTTGAGAGGGTACCTGGGGTTTCCCAGATGGGAAACTTTAATAGTTCCATATATATATTTGCCCGCCCTTCGTATCCTCAAGAGACTCTACTAAGACTTTTAAATTATCAGCCCGCCAGAGTCTGAGTTGTATCCTAGTATTACTTTAAGCTATACAGAATTACAAGGTCTCATTCCTGTTCTGGACTCCAGGAGCTTGGGTTATTTACATGAACTATCCAGACAGGTTAATATAGATTGTATTTTATAGAAAATTTAGGTTCTAGATATAATAAATGACTCTGCTTTTGGTCTTATACAGTAGGTGAAGATCTAGAGTACATACACTATCATCTTTTACCCTGTATCAATTTACCTTAGTCCCAGTTAGATTGACTTCATTTTTGTCTCTAATTGAGGTCTGGTCTCTTTTTCAGCTTCTTTAACCATTATTGTATGAAGCTATGCTAACTTTCAGGACTGCAGCACTCTATTTCTGGATCCTAGTTGTCACAGAGTTACTCAAAGTTCCAGAGAACGCATAGAGCTCAGAGTTTCCGAATTGAGAAATACTCTTACAACCTCAGACTAGTCTCAGAATCTAGAATACGCTTCAGACTAAGAGTAGCTGCTATAAGGGTCCACAATTTAGACTCCAATTTTCTGTTGTGTTCAGGGCATTTGATTATCTTAATAGGGTATTTCACAAGTTGGTTTCCTTCACTTATACAATGTTTTGTATTTACTTGGTATTGTGTGGAAGTTTCCCTTTTGCACTTGGTTTGACAGTAAATCCCCACCAAACCAAGTCCCAGCTTTCATGTACAGGATACAATTCTGCTTGAGGGTTTACTGAAAGCTAGGCAGGGGTGCAAATGTAGTTCAGTGGTAGAAGGCCTGCTCACCACATGAGAGAATGGGTCTTACTTCCTGGTCCATGCACCCCAAAAGTAATAATAATAATAATAGTAATGATAAAAATATGAAAATAAAACACCTCAATAGTAGTAGGTCCTGCTACAATAGGCCCCAAAGTATATTGGGAATGTACTCAGACTGGTGCCTACAGAAGGGAGAGAAAATAAAAAATAATATAAGAAATAAAAAATTAATAAAAATATAAAGATATAAAATATATATAAATCAAATAAAAAATAATATATATACTATTATTTTTTTTTAATCCAGGGAGATAGAGAGTTTCTTCCCAGCAGGTGGCAGTCATGAAGCCCCACTTTCCCTCAGGCCCTTCCCTCCCCAACTGCAGCAGCCAGCTGGGAAGTTGGTGTGTGTGGTGAGGAGGCTGCTCCTGGAGTGCAGTGGCTGGATGGGGGAGCCTATTACAGGGCCCAGGGAAGCAGCCAATCTACAGCGCCCACTGCCTGATGGATCTGCCACTCACTACTCCTGATGATACAGCCACTTGTGCTCAGCAAAGAAATTTACGCCCCCAGGACCACAGTTCTGGTCATTCACTCCCATCCCTTATCTTATCCCAAGGAGCGGGGTGCATTCAGTCTAACCCACTCTGCCATCTTGGTAGGAGATCCTCTTTCCTTTGATTTTATATCAGTTAACATCAGCAAAGGCCAAAATATTAACTAATTAAAAATTTTTATTTAGAAATATGATAAGTTGATTCTCTCCTACCATTTTGGTTGTCATAAAGTGGTAAATACTGACAATATGTGAGTTGAAATGTATTTATGATATTATAGTATTCCATCTTTTTTTACTTATTATTTCTTGAAAAAGTTAATAGAAACACAGCTAAACATTATAATATAAAAATTCAAAGATTAAATGAACTATATGGTAAATCATATTAAAAAAGAACATAGGATCATAATAAGAAGACTCAGATTGGAGTTTTGTCTCTATCTGTCTCTTTCATTTAGGATTTTTATATTGTTTCCTAACCATAGAGAGATTCAAGAGCTAGTGAAAATGTGGAGCGAGAGAGAGATATACCTATGCATGGTTGGTAGGGAAGCAAAGTGATGCAGCCCTTCTGGAGAGTAGTGTGGTGACTCCACAGGAGGCTATAGGGAGGGCTGCTATATAACCCTGCAACCCCATTGCTAGGCGTATACTTGGAAGAACTGAGACTTGTGACACAAATGGACATTTGCACACTGATGTTTATGGTGGCAGTGTCTGTGATTTGCAATGGATGGAAGTGGCCTAAGGGTATTAAGAGTGAGGAATAGAAGGGGAACTGTGGTATATCCATGAAATGGACTACTGAGCAGCTACAAGAAGGAATGAAGTTGTGAGCTGTGCCACCAGGTGGATGAATCGTGAGGACAGTATATTGAATGAAATTTACAAACAAAAAGACAAATATTATCATGCCTCATTCATGTGAACTAAGTATAAAATAAAAACTCAGTGAATTGAAATTGAGAGCATGGGTTATCAGGTGAAGGCTTATTGTAAAGGTTCCTATATTGTATGCTCTCACAGCAGTCACATCTACTCTGGAATTGTGACTGCTATTTCTAAATTCTGAAATGCTGAACTATTTGTGTATAACCTGGTTGTTCACCGGAAGGAACTTTGGGTATTTATGCAACACCTGAGGCTCAGAGTCAGTGTTACCCCATACTGTTAAAAAAGTTGAGAAAGTGATCAGACTTCAACTAGAGATATGAATGAAGCTGATCTGGGCAGATTTAAGTAAATCAGAATACAGGGTGAATAATGATATAGCCTGTATTTTAAAGCTTCAACTTGTATGTAAGACCAAAGGAAAGATTTTTATTTGGTGCAATATCTGTTTTTGGTAGCACAATATCTAACTGAACTTGGATGGTCAGTTAATTCAAACACCACAACTACATGGAATCTTGAATAGGGCATGACATCTTGTTGGTTTGTACAAGGTCAGTGTGATGCCCTGATAGATCCCAGAATAATTCTGAAAAGAATAAAGAAGTATTTGCAAAAGGTTCTGGAGGGACTGGGTAGAAAGGAGGAAATATTAAACTTCCCTAGCTGGGAAATTCTTGATATTCTTATAAGCATTTGGGACCACCAATTTAATAGGCTGAGCCTTCAATCTTGGATTTACAGTATGAAATTTATTCCTGCAAAGGAGAAACTAAGCCCACTGAAAAACAATGTCTAAGAGTCACCACCAGAGAACCTCTTTTGTTGCTTTCTCCAGAGAGGGAAAGGCAACCACGAAGCCCTGTGGTATTTCAAGGGCTGGAGGATGCTACTATGGCAAGAGAAGAGGGAGTAGGCGGGGAATAGAGTAGCAAAATGTGAGGTCAGAGAGGTAAATGGGTAGATTAGCAGGATACAAGGTCAGAGAAGTAAATGGGCTGAATTTATAAGTAAACATTTTGACAGGTATTTACTCAGTGAGCTGGCAGATGGTTCTGCACTGAGCAATAACACTGCTGACTTATGTCTTCATAAGATCATGTTGGTTGCTGTATTGCCAGTAAACTATGAAAAGTCAAGGGTGGAAGCAGGGAGACTTTTAGGAAGAAATTGCAATGCTTTGAACAATAGAAGATGGTGACTTCGAATTAGATGCTGCAATGGAGGTGAAAGGAACCAATCATATTCTGGATATTTTAAAGGTAGAGCTGAGCATGACTTGCTGATATGAGAAAATGTAAGGAGTTAAGAATGATTTCAAAATTTTGACCTGAATAACTGGAAAAAATAATTGTTTGCTGTTACGATATGAGGAAGAGCAGGGGGAGCAGACTTTGTGAAAAAACATCAGGAGTTGAGCTATGGAGGTGTTAAGTCTGAGATGCATATCAGAAATCAAAAGTGAAGATTCTATACAGGCACTTGTGCAAATAAGCCTATCGCTTAGGGCAGAGGGGTTGAGCTGGAGATACAACTCTGGGAGTCATTAGGATAGAATATTTAAAGCCATATGACTGCAGGAGAAGACCAGGGCCTTGGGCAGAAGCTACAATGCATATTAGAAAATGGAGGAGAAACCACCAAAGGAGACTGAAAAAGAATTACCAGTGAGGCAAAGTAAAAGCAGCAGAATAGCAGCCCAGAAGACAAGTTCAGAATGTCTTTCAATGGGGAGGGGAAAATCATCTGTGTCAAATTCTGTTGATAGGCCAAATAACATAAGGACTGAGAAATGGTTACCACCACTGGTCATGGACACAGCTACTCACTGGAATGGTGTAGGGGTTCAAGAGAGAGTGGGAGTAGAGGAACTGGATATAATGAAAACAGAAAATTATTCTAAGAATGTAATAATAGAGGAGAACAGTAAAGTTTTGGGGGCATTTCATATATTGACCACTCTCTTCTGGGAACATTTCTTTCTTTGGGCTTCTACAAAATCACTCTCTTCTAGTGTTCCATCTAGCTTTCTGTAGACTTAGAAGATCCTTTCAGTCTCTTGTTGGCACCTGTTTCTCTACCCAAAATCTAAATAAGTGAATTTCTCAAGGCTTCTGGGTTTCTTTTCTTTGACTTTATCCTCAGTGTTTTAATAAGCTCAAAAATTCCATTTATTTAAATGCTATCTTTATGGACTAAATTCCAAATGGGATCTCTAGTTTAAAACTCTCCCAGAAATCCAGACATAGATATCTGTCTTCTTGACAAGCCTAGTTGACAACTTCTGTGGCCACACAGATACATTCTAGAACTAGAACATAACAGGATCCTGCAAGAACTTTGGCTTTTTTTCCCCTGTAAAACATTTTCTATTCCCAGTATTTTTTTGTCATAGCAGAAATTTAAGAATCATACATAATTCCTCTTTTCCCTCATATCAACTCCCAATGAGTCAACAAATTTTATCACTTATATCTCAAATTTCTATCAAACCTTCCTTTTCTTCATTTCTATCTCTACACCTAATCTAGTCAAAAATCCTCTCTCACCAGAACAGGGCACATAACTCTGCTCTTTGTACTTTCATTCTTGCTTCTCCACAGTATATTTTCCATCAGACATGAAGAAAAATCTTCTAAAATATTAAATCATATTGCATCCCTCGCCTATGTGAAATTCTATGTCTTTCTTACTATGACTTGAGGACATGATTCCATAAGTTTACCTCAGGTCACTCACACATTATCCTGCTATGCTACAGCCACATGTGTATTTTTTAGATTCTTCGAACATTTTAAACATTTTCTTCCACAGGGCCCTTTTTTCTTCTCACTGACTTATTCTCCTCATGCTCACTGTTCTGGAACTGCCCAGTCCAACTCTTTGTATGAGAAGTTTCATTTCATCTTTTATATCATATCATCAGAGAATTATGTTCCTTGGTTATCTAACCTATGTCCTATATCTCATTCTCTATTCCAAACCTTTGTATGTTTTCCTTTAGAAAAGGCATTTGAATTTATAATTTTTTTGTGTGATGTATGTGTATGCATACTTTTATTTGACTAATTCCTCAACTACAATGCAAGATCCATGAAGGCAAGGACTTGATTCCTCTCCTTTACAATGTTGTCCCCTGGCAAAATGCATGGAACATCTTCAATAAACTTCTGCTGAATGAATAGATGAATTAATACTATGGACAGGTCACAGTGGCATCAGGAGAATAAATCTAGCATAGTTCCTTAAGGAATTTCATTAATAAGAGAAACCTACAAATAACTTTGAGACAACACATACACATACACACACACCTTAAGTGGCACAAAGAAGTATATCATCTCTTTAGGGAGAAATACACAAAAGCAAGAGCAAACTAATTTTTTTTTAATCTTACAGTGTGAGACAAGGTGCAAAAGTCCTTGCATATAATTTCTTTGAATGAGGTAGGTCATATTAATATCTTTGTTTTACTAAAGTTTATGAGGATTATAGAGCAGCTAAATGGTAAAAGCAGGATTTGATTCTAAGCCTCCTTTTTCAATAGTCTGCATTCATAATTATGAATCTTGTAAAAGCTCCATCACAAATTACATTTAAATGTTTATGTTTTACAGAAAAATATACATTTTCATATTTAAATATAAATTCTTAGATTTAGATTTTCTTATATTTTATTCTAAGGGATTCGCTATTTTGTTCCCTTATTTAAATTATGCTTTTAAAAAATTGCCTGTGAAAACAGAAAAAATAAATGCCAATGCATGGAGAAAGAAATACATACAACCAGAACTACGAGCCTTCCTTTAAGGAGGCAAATTGCTTTAATTACAGAGAAATTTAGAAATAATCCCTGGGATTTAAAGTCCTTTGTTTGCTCAAGTATCATATTGATTTTTTTTCCCTGTTCGGATGAATTCAGAATTTATAGAGTTAATGAGAGATTTACTTTACTCATTAATCAGGTTGGGCTGTAGGTTTCAAAAATATTTAATTTGACTAGGTTAAAAATTTCATCATATGTTATACGTCTTGTTTTTATGTTTCCTGACATTTACTGTAAAGAGATATGGACTCTCCTGTTAATTTGTTTTACTAAAAGAACATGTCATTACTTATCTGCCATCCAGTGCAATTAACCTAAATGTTTATGAGGATTTAAGTTTGTGAAAAATGTTTCGATAATTGTATGAAGTTATAAATCAAACCTAGTGTAGGAGGCAGTTGGAATTCAGGACTTACACTTATTTGTAATCACTGTTTATGTTTGGTTTATTTGCTTGCTTTTTTTCCCATTAGGTTTCTTTCGTGGTAGTTGTTCTTCAAAAGTTTGGTCCCTTATTTCACACTCTACAAAGATCAGAGTAACTTATGGTCTTTTAGTAAGAACTGTCTTTGTCTTCTGCTGCAATGTTTTTAATAAATGTCTTTGCCAATCTGCTAACCTGAAACATATATCAGTAATATTCATTTAATCTGGAAAAGGAAATAATCTATTAGAATAAATAGAATACCTTAGCCACAATATTTTATGGATTCATAGAAACCAAAATGAGCTCTGAAGAAAGAGAATGCAGAACAGAGGTTCTGAAAGAATACAAAGAAAGAAAAATTCAGAAAAACTGGTTTCTTTAGTGAGAAAGACAAATTCTAATCTTGAAAAAATGGTACAACCAAAATATAACTTTATACAATCTGATTCCAGAAGGAACTTTCCTTACTACTATGTTATAGGAACTAGTATTGCTATAACATTCAAATTATACCACATAAATACTACTTATATCCAAAATGTATAAAGCAAATCCTAAATAATATGGAGGCCATATAAGTACAGCTTGGGTGAAGTATATAGCCTTGACAATGTACATAAATCTTCTGTGAAGACATTAGTTTCACTAGACATTAGCAAAAACAGATATAAAAGGTCTATTTTTTCAACTGATATACTTAAACTATTCTTTCTCTCTCCTCCCCAGAAAAAGACAGTAAAACTAAGATGATTTGCAGACATATGTATTAACAATATAATTTTTTCTCAAAAGGGTGTTTAATTTTCAATTTTTGGATTTGATGATATTATCTTTGTTAGAGAAGCCCTTAGGCATAGAATTTTTTGTAAAGTCTTCTATTAAGTTAAAAGAGAGGAATTTGGGCTACTTTTAAAATGTATTATTCTTGAAGTACTAACAAACTACTGAGGAATAAAATCCTCTAGTAAGGTAGGAAACAAATTGGTACCATTCAAATTTAGATTGAGTTTGGCCAACAGTCCTACTTATCATTTAATTAAATAGGAATGCATTATGCAGAACTATTAAGTAAGTTGTGTAGCAAAAGAGCAAATAAATGCCACATGAAGATACATTATAAATTATATAGAAAGAATTCTCAAAGGAAGATAAAAGTGTTGCAGGGTCATCTATACACAAAAGTATACTAAAAGCATTCAACATCCAAACAGAATACATGAAAATAAGAGAGTTATATAGAACGGTTTAGAGTAAGCTTAAAATCCTGGGTCTTTTATTTGCAAACTAAGATTGTCATAAAAAAACCTTGACCTCTTTTCATTCCCCTCTAGCCGGTGGTTGGGGAAAGTTCATTCCATTTCAGAGCATTTAACAGTAGATTTTACTGTGTGTCTTTTCTTCCAAGCTAATTTAATAGCTCTTAGTCTAACTCAATGGAAAAAGTTAAAAATTAACGTGTGCACCAAGAAATAATTTTACTATTTTAGCATTTCTTATGCAGAATTTCAGGAAAACGGCATAAATGAATCAGAGGCTAACTTTTGTATTTACTGATTAAAGTGTTTATTCCTGGTTGAAAATGTCTAGCAATCTTTTTAAAAGTAGATAAAAGTAATTTAATAATGAAATTGCCAAAATATATTTTTAATAAAGTTAGGAAATACTTGGCAAATTGCTGAAATTTCCATTGATGAATAATTTAACTTGTATTAGGTGATTATATATATATATATATATATATATATATATATATATATATTTATATATGTAGAGAGAGAGAGAGAGAGCCAAAATAAACCCTCTATCAAGAACTTCTACAGGTCAGTGTGTAAACAAGGAAGTAGGGAAAAATCATCAATTTCCTCCTGTTATGATTTCAACTGCTACATCACACAATCAACAAATAATTATGGCTACATGACATAATTTGGATGCCCTGGGATTTTATTGAAAATAAATATATAAATGAATAAAGTCACCTTAGGACATAAATATGCTATATATTACCATAAGGCATGGAATATGTCATTTAAGGCCATATAGGAATGAAGTTCATTTGATTAATTCTCCTTTAAAGTCAGAGCTGCATGGAGGGAAGAGTGGAAGGGTGAACAGGTGGAGCACAGGCTTTTTTAAGGCAGTAAAACTGTTTTGTATGATACTGTAATGGTGGAACATTAGGCATTTATCAAAATCCGTAGACCTGTACAATGTAAAGAACAAACCATAATGTAAACTATAGACTTTAATTAGTAATATTATATCAATATAGGATCATCAACCATAACAAATATCACACAATAATTCAGGAGGTTAATAATAAGGGAAAGTAAGTGTGTGGAGAATGGGGTAGAATAAGGGAACTCTGTACTTTCTGCATAATATTTTTGCAAATATAATTTCCTCTAAAAATAAAGCCTATTAAAAGTTAAATTCACCAAATATTGAGGACATATTATGTATGAAGTAGTATATTAGGGTTATACAAATGAGAAAAAATAGTTATACTTTGGAAGAATACATAATTTGACTTGGAAAATAGACTTAAGAATATATATTTCTTCCTGGTACCTGCCCATGCAAAAAAAAAAAAAAGAATATATATTCTAATAAAAATATTTTTTTTCATGAAAATGTCAGAACTGCAAACCAGTTTCTCAAACATTTATTCATATAATTTCATATACAACTTTTGGGGAAAAAAGCCTAAAATCTAAACATGCTTTCAAATGTTTTACCCTCTGTGAATATTTCATTGAGAATCATTGATATACCATTTAAAAGAGAAATAAAATCCATCAAGATAAAACACAAATTTTCACCTATAAAAGAGTAATGATTATATAATTCATCTCCCTCATTTTCTTTATGAGTATATTGAGTCTCAAAGATATGCAGCAGTTTTCACATATTTAAATAGTGTCATAAGTGGGTTTCTTTTTTTTTTTTTAACCTGGGCAGGAACCGGGAATTGAACCTGGGTCCTTGGGCATGGCAGACAAGCATTCTTACCTGCTGAGCCACTGTGGCTCACCTATAAGTGGGTTTCTAATCCACACCTTAGATTTTCAGTTTAATAGTAGTACCTTTCCTCATTTCTTTAAAAATAAATAAATAAAAACATTTGAAGTTTTAGTTCATCATAGCCTCCAGAAACTTGAAACCATCAGTCACTTTTGCATTAGCCAACAGCTATTGGCTTACTTTATTTAATTTATGAGCTATAGAATTCATAGTGTGAGAGGTAGATTGTTGGGAGATAAAATTTACATTTAAAAGAAGACAAAGATGCAAATTATATGTAGAAAAATATTAAGTCTTAAAAATGATTTTGCAGTTTCCACTGGCTACTGAATATTCTTGTAAAGTATACAAGATTTGACTAAGTGTGTAAATGTTTCCATGTGTTTGTATGTAATATGTGTGTGTGTTTGGGTATATGAAATAGGCTATTAGAATGGAGCTCTTCCTGCTTCAATTTCAGTGGAGGCATTAATTTAGTAGATATTAAAATACTTAATTGAATATAAGATATACTCAGCTCCCCACATTAATCAAGAAAATGTAAAAGACACTGTTCCATGACTCTTGGACTCTTCAGGAGCATCAGGGACGTAAAGGAAGAATTGAGAGGGGATAAGGAGAGATTGATGTAACTATTTACCTGGAGAGAAACCCTTGTAGATGGGTGATTATGCCTCTCACAAACTTTCTGAGGGAGTAATGGAAGAGTGATACCTCTGAGTGCCAGCCTGGTGAGGTGGGCTTCAGTGGGACCACTCAGCTATGAGATGTGTTCCCTGCAACTGATAGACATAAAGGACTAATGTCTGTTCATGTCTGAGAGAGCTTAAACTAAGCACTGTTGAGGAAATCTGGAGGATTAGAGAGAAGAGAGAATTTCTTTGTTGGGATAATACTGATGCTTTTGAGTCTCTTAGAACAAGGGGGTATGTTTCCTGATTCAACAAGGAGGATCATGGGTCAGAGAGAACAGAAGTGGGTGATTTGGTTGCTTATGCACTTAGAGTCACCTGAGGGATTAAACTACTTCAGCAAAAGAGATGAGGGGTTCCTCATGTCTGGAAAGTGACACCCTGGGGCAAGTGATGACTTGGAATAGAGATGGATCCACCAGGAGTAAGAAAATTGAAGGTGAGAGATACAGCTGTGATTTCTAATACCTTTGTCCATGAGAAAGTCAGCTAAATATAAGGACCACAGAGCATAAAACCAATTGAGGACTCAGATCTAGGCCATTCCTTTACTTCTACTCCACTTCTATGAGACCCTAAAGAGAAATGGAATAGCAGTGTAGGGATTTTGGAAGAAGTAGGTGAATACAGAGTAAAAACATAAGAGCAACCAATCATGTTCCTTGCTTTCTTTGCACCAGGCATCCAGGCCAAGAAGGCTAGGATGGGGAAAAGAGAAGAATTGGCCATTCAATCCGATTTAGTGTTTTGATTAACATCTGAGCCTCAGAATTCTAATGATAGAAGTTAAGCTGTATTTCTAGTTTAATGTGTCCAATAAAAATTACGTAACTGAGATTTCATCCTAGGATAGGAATATGTTGTGGGAGTCTTTCCTTTATGTAACTGAAATTATTTATTAGAATTTGTTAGTATGTCAAAGTGGAAAAAAAAAGAAAACTAAATATCTGGGGTTTTTTTTTTCTAAAACTTAATAGGTATTTGTGATATTTTGCTTTTGGAATACAATTGCCATACTTTCTGAATCAAAGATGAATATCCTTATTGGGGAAAGGAAATATAAAAATGTTTGGAATCAGTCCTATATTAGATAGAGCATATTATCAGTTATCTTATGAAGGCTCATATTTCACCCTATTTCTTAAATTCATCTGTATTATTTGTCTGATAGAATGACATAAGTTGAAAGGTACTAAAAAAAATTCTTTTCAAACAAATTATTATGTTTTAGAGTATCAAAAGAGGAAAGTAAGATTTTATCGATGCCCTTATTTTATACATTCATTAAAAACTACAAATGAATAGAAAGGAGACAGTAATTAAAAAAAATTAATTAAGGCTTAAATTCTGAAATAAGGCAGCCCTTAGATTACAATGATCACATATAGTAAATCCTGAATAATTACTGGACAGTCGACCAAAAGTTGAGGAACTGTCATATTTTTTCAATACGTTTATTGGGTTTTCTAAAGAATTCTCTAATAAGAATAGCCTTGCTGACACAAGGTGAGCAGAAGGCTGCTCACCTTCTCCTGTGAGGTTGAGGTTGCACAAGCCAATATAGGAGCCACAAGTCACTTAGGGCTTTTGAACACATGAAATGTGCCTAACGCAACAAAGGATTTGAGTTTTCAGTTTTGCATAACATTAATGACTTTTTAATTTACATTTAAAAACAATTAATGTAGACATTTTTTCCATTAAATATGATGCCACTGTCATGGTAAACTACTTTTTACTTTAACTATCACACCATATCAAATATTGTTGTATTGTGGGGAACAAGATGGGCAAATGTAGCATTTCTATTGTTATACACTGATGTAACTTTGTAACATGTCAAATTAGTTCAAATCATGTTTGTAATGTGTTACAGATAGCAAGAATTAAAGTGATATCATAGTAAAACAAAATTGTTAATAGAAGTGAAATCATTTTTAATGTTGATTATAATATAAGCAAAATGTCCAACACGAAATTTGCTACAAGTGTAAAATGCACAGCAGGTTTTCAAGAAATAGGAGAAACAGCATGTAAAATATATCATTAATTATTTTTATATTGCTTATATGTAGAAACATTAATATTTTGGTTATATTGGTTAAATAAAATATTTAACTGAAAATAATTTCGCCTGCTTTTTACATTTTTATGTGGCGTCTAGAAAATTTCAAATCATCATATTGTTATAATTAGTATTACCAGAGGAAATAGTGCTGTGTGGAGGGATATAAGAAGACCAGGTAGAAGTAGTTATGAGATAAGAAAGCTGAGGACTTCTATATGAATAGCCATTGGGCTCACTTCAAACCATTTGCAAGCTGAGCCATCATAGGAGCAAATTTTCTGAGTTACTGGAATTCAAAACACTATGGATTGAATTATATTCCTTTAAAAAGATATATTCAAACTCTAACCCCTGGTCCCATGAATGTGATCCTATTTGGAAATAGCATCCTTGGAGATGTTATTAGCTAAGAAGAAGCCAAAATGGATGAGGGTGAGCCCTAATCCAATATGGTGGGTGTCCTCATAAGTAGATTAAATGGAGACAGACAAATAGGAGAGAGAAGAAGGCCAAAGGGTGTAGGCAGAGATTGAGTTACGCCACATGAGACTGCCAGAAGCATGGCCCTGCTAATACCCACACCTTTAGCCTCCACAACAATGAGACAATAAATTCCTGTTGTTTTAAGCCACCCCATCCATGGTACATTGCTATGGCAGCCCCAATAAACTAAAAACAGAAACAGTACATTGAGTCATTTAAAGAATGTTGAAGCTGGAAGAAACTCTGATGTTTTACTATGTAATGGCCTCAATGTGCTAAAAAGCTCAGTGACCCATTCCCGTTCACATAATAGAGTCTGAATCCAGATTTACCAACTTTTAGATCAATGATCTTTCCGGATGGAACAATACCTGCATGAAGGAAAATTTATTCCTGGGAGTCTCTGCCCCTCTCTACATTTCTAGCCTTAGCTTCTATTGCCATTTTCTACTTAACCATATGCACCAGAAAAGAGTATACTGGCTTTTTCTTAAACTGAGGAACTAGAAAAATATTCACTTGGACATCTGGCGGAATTTCATGACAAGAAAATCTGGGGACTCATGTTAGCTATGGAAGCTAACTAACTGTTACATTTTCTGTAGGAAGGGAAGATTCAGCCCCACACAACAAGGTTATTTTCTTCTTAGATCAATACTGTTTTAATTTGACCTTTCCCATCACAAGTGCAGTGGGCATTTTGATGTAATTATCTTTCCTGATAAGGATCTTGTATTTCTTTTACTTCAAGCTGTAATAGCAACAGATTCCTACTGGATTATCCAAAATAGTCAATATTACTCCAATTAATAAAAGCCTAGAGCGGTAGAAAAAACTATTATTTTCTTCACTCAAAACAAATATAGAAGCAAGAAGGACACTTTGTTGATATCCCACACGCTTAATTTGAGGATACTTTGTTAAAGGTTCACTATACATAAATTATTCCTGGAATAATTTTCATTATAACATCAACCTATAATTAAATGTATAAGATATGATTCTTTTTTTTTTTTGTCAGCAATCACAGAAACGTGTACAACATGGAACCAAATACTTATTAGCACCCAAATAACTACCACAAGATTAGGATATTCTTATTTCAAAAAATGCTGCCATTACTCCCAATATGCTCAAAATTGCTTTCCAAGACATTGTTAGCTAACTTTTAAGGAAAATGATGATGATGAAAATAAAACTAACAATTTTATAAATTCTTACTCAATGCTAGACACTATTCAAAGCACTTTAGATATATGAATGAACGAATGGATTATTATTATTTTTTTTTTGAATGGGCAGGCACTGGAAATCAAATCCGGGTCTCTGGCATGGTAGGTGAGAACTCTGCCTGTTGAGCTACCATGACCAGCCCTTTTATTTTATTTATTTATTTTTGATAAGTAAATTAATTTAATGACTGATATTTTTATGAACATGCCAATTTTAATCAATGTTTCCCTATCATTTTCACTTATTTTTTTCACTGAATTTGATTCTCAATGAATTTTAGCTTTTTTTTTTTTTTTTTGAGAATAAGACAATTCCAAACTTTCACAAATTTGAAATTAACTACGCTGGATTTGGCTGTGAAATTATCACTTATTTTACAAACAGAAGTCTAAGGGTCAAGACCTGGCTCTGCTATTTTTCCAATGTGACCCTGGACCTAACATTTCTCTGTTCAGGCTGTTATTCACTCAGGGCATCTGAGCAAATTAGATAAATGAGCCCCTTTCTCTTGGTGATGACAGCATCAGGCACAGGGCTTAGCAAGAGATGCACAGGATTTGTATCAGTTCCCAGTTGCCAACTAGGCAAAGTGTCCTTACAAAGTATACACCTGTATAATTTAGCCCAGAGCCTTTGGATTTTGTTTAGTAAAATAGAGATAATAATACCACCAATGGGATATTGCAAGGGTTCCATGAAATAATATGCATGAAAATATTTGGTTAAGTTGTGACACATACTTAAATGTCTAGCATTCAATCACAATTTTAACATTTATTGGGAATCATATTTTATAATATGGTAGTCAATAAGGATTCAGAGATGTGAAAACACAGTCACTGTCATTAGAGTTGCCGATTATAAACCAGGAAACCATAAAACAATTCAGAATCTGTTTTCTAACTTTTATACAGTAACTTGAATATCTTCAGTGTCCTTACCTTTTCATTTACACTGACTTATGTGTTATTTTTTTAAGTAAAAAATCCATCTTTTAAAAGCCATCCAACTGTAGTGGAGAGCAATGTTTTTTGCTTCTTGCCATTCGTCTTGAATTTGGCATAATCTAGAAGGTCTATGGTAATATTGAGAATTTTAATAAAAGCTGATAGGGACCAGAGACTGAAGAGTCAGGAAGGCATGACAGGTACTTTGGCGTTAGTGGGAACCATTATTTACCACCCAGTTCTATTTCAATATTTTAATTAGCTGAACAGTAGTAGTGAATTAGCATAATTTTATATCACATAGTTATATTCTCACTTAAAACTGCTCTGTGCCCACCAAGATTCAGGTCTTCTGGACACCTGTATGGACTATACGTTCTCCTTCACTCCCCGCATGAGCTCATATTTTCTTAATTATAATGATTCACTTGCCTTTTCACTTATTAGGCACAAAACTCTCTGAAGTCAGGGATTGGGCAATATCCATATTTACAGAGGGTAGCACATTTTAAATAACAAAATTAAAAAATGCCCTCAGTAATATTTTTGTTGAACAGTTGGATGGATGGGTAAAAATCAAATAAGTAAATGTGCATTATTTTACTTTCATTAAGCAAGTTAGAAATTTTCCAAGCTCATGCATAGCTTTAGTTAATTAAATAAGTGGGAAAAATCAGCTTAGGCAAAGACAAATATATTGGCAGGAAGTTAGCCAATCTCTTCTGTCATACTTTGTAGCATCATTTCCAATAATGTATTCTAAGGAACAGCAGGTCCAAAATTTGCAAAAAAAAAAAAAAACGTGGGGGGAGAGTATTTGATCAAATAAAAAAATTCAGTTTAAATCCGTTTAACCTAGTGTTTTGAAAGATTTCTTGACCACAGCATTGACTCCTCTGCCCCAACCCCTCACCATACGAATCTAAACTTATGGAACCCTAGGTTAAAAAACATCTTCACCATTTGAATGAACTTTGCCTAAAATGCCTTTAGGCATTTTCTGGATATTTGTAAATTTGATTTTAAAAAACCTAAGGATTTTATTTCATGCCATTTTAAAATGATGTAAAATAAATGCAAAAATAATAGGTAAGGTCACACGGCTTACTGCCTCATACCCTATTTTTCATACTGGCGTGAAGAAATCATTTATATTCAGTTGTGGTGGATTGCTTGTGCCTGCTCTTCCTGACCAAAGGCTTTGAAGGATATCATTTTATGTAGTTATTGAATCATTACTAGAAATGAAATTACTTTTCTAATGTATAATCTCAATTTATTAAGCCTTTTATTTTGTTTAACACCATCTTAATGATCTTTTGTGATGTGCTCATCCTTAAGGTGACATAATAAGGTTGCTTTCGCTAGAGACAATAAATGTGAGTGTTGGAGGCCTCTCTTAATAGGAAGAAAATTCTGCTGGATATATTCACATGCAAACAAATACTAAATTGAAGAATGATGAGTCACCATTAGGCACTGTGATGAAATGACTGCTCTTTAAAAACCTGTCAAATATACTTTGAAATACAAGAAATTCACAAGTTAGGAACTGGAAAAGTGGCAGTTTGTAATATTACTGAGGGATAGGTCTTGACTGGCATATAGGTACAAGTTAATTTTTTTAACTGTTGATTGTTTTTAACAGAAGGCCAGAACCCCACATGAGGGAAAAAAGAGAATTTAGGGCAGAAAGTATGGTTTAAAAAGGTTAGCTAAGGAGTGGATGGAAGATCTATTAACAGTTGGCCTGGTACACAGTCAGCAAAGCGGACTATTGGCTATGGTAAGACAGCAAAGCACAAAATAACTTGTGTACAACAGCAATGGATGCTTCCAGGGTTCTCATTACCAGAGGAGTGATATCTCCACTGAAAAAGCTAATATTCATGTGGGAGAACAAGGATTTATATATGGACCATTTGGTGGCATCCCATCACTGTCTATCAATGGCAATCTCATATTTCTAGAGGCTCTTTTTAAAAAGAGAAGTGGGAGGTGGTCTGAACTTGAAAAGTTTGAGCATTTAGTCTAAGAAAGCTAAGTTAACACAAAAGAGAATTCTACATAGATGAGACTGGTAAATTTAAAATTTATTCTATCATGAATAGAAATGTATAAGACAAAAAGTTATAGAAATGATATTTTGTATTATAGATTACTAAATTCTGAACCAAATATTTCAGAAAATATCATCCATGTTACTACATTCTTACTGGATTTTCACAAATTGCTTGAGATCATATCATGAGATTAATAAAATTTGCCTTTTACTTTTTAACATACAAAAAACAAGTTTTTGCCTACCCATGCAAAAAAAAAGTTTTTAATATATTAACACCAATTTAAGAAGAAAACTCTAACAAAAGCAAGCCTAAAATATTTTGGGAAAAAAAAAGAAACAGTGCTATTTTCCTTTAGACTATTAGTCAGAAAGAGTCATTCTACAATCAATGCTATAGAGATTGTCTAAATATCCTAGAAAAACAATCAACATTATCTCCACCTATTCTTCAATATGCTGAAACCTATGACTAAAACATTATTTCCACCTATTCTTAAATGTGCTGAAATCTGTGGCTATTTCTTAAGTTCTAACATCCTTTTTCCTTAAACTTTCCTGCTGTGCTTTTTTCATAAACTCATTACTATCTGGATTAAAGCAACCCCCTTTATCAGAAATCTAAATTTAGTATTTTCAAGACTCTCCCTTTCTCATATATGATGTCCACCAATAATTCTGGGTGGTTTCACTGTTAATACATATTCTTAACTCATATTTATTAGAAAAATTAGTACTATAAAACAGCTAGGCAATATAAAGGAAAACAATCAACATTATTCTTAATATTGCACTTTATTTCCAAAACCCCATTTTGTATATTAAAACTGCATTTCAACTCTAAATTCAGTTATATAGCTTAAGTTTTATAAATTCATAAATGATATTATGTTTAAGAAGACAAATTATTTTGCCAGAAATTATCATATTTGACTAGAGTTAACCAACAATGAATCAATAGCATTATTGTTTCTGATATATAATCCTTTGCTCAGTTTATGAGGCTGTGTTTCTCATTGGAATTTCTCAAAGGTATATTTGGACTTAAATGATTGTTAGCCAGTTTTCTATCTAATACATCTACAATTTATGAATTATCTCTAATAATTTTGAGCTGGGAGATAGGTAATAATAGCCCAGGTGATGCCTCTGTTGCTTCCTCTTTCCTCTGTGTCTCTCTTACTAGTCTTACAAGTACCACCAAGTAAAACTGCACCAGGAGACTGCAGCCATAGCCAACTCCAGTGGCTGGCCCTATCAGCCTCATCAAGAGGTATTGCTGGGGAACAGAAGATGAAGACAAGGCTGCAGGCCATAAGACCAAAAGTTCAATGACCCCATGAACCAAGGGTGAAATGACAGTGGGGCTTGTCACAGAAATAGCTCATGGTATTCATCTAGTTCCAGGTATCAGACTGCTCCACTCCAGGTACCAGGAAACACAAACGAACAGGGCCAGGCTCACCCATCAGGGACCAATGGAACTGGAGCCAGCATAGAGCTGAAACAGGCCAAACCCTCATTCAACAAGTGACTTTCCCAGTGCAAACCCAGTACCAGCCTAAAGCCGTGAATTCTTGGGGGGAATTCCAATTGGCTCTTCTCTTCTATTCCACACAATTCAACTTGATAACTGGACTTTAGGAAATGTACAGTTAGATTATTTACAAAAAGAAGTTTATGCATATCACTTTTTGTGCCATTCGAAGTATTTTTGGTCTTTTCTCCTCATGTCCTCCTAACCTTTTTTAAAGCAGAAGCTGCCTTTTCCTTTGACTTTTCCCAATGAGATGGATTGATTCTGACTGGCCATTTCCACCAGGAATCAGAAATAATTATTGCCAGGCTTGCCAAGAGAAAGCAGTGTTCTTCCCAGTGCACCAGACCTTTGAATTACCCCAAGAGGTCTGACTGAGCAATCCCCCACTGTTGAAGCTGTCTCAGGAGGAGGTGGGTCAGATTGCTCAGTGGCCTTCTCAGTCTATGAAGAAACCACAGATGTCTGCTAGGTTCCCTCCAAACAGCAATATAATTAAGAAAGGCATTAAAGGGACTAAAGCTCTGGATTAGGCAGAAAAGGGAAATTTTCATTGGTGTATAAGAGAGAACTCTAGGAAACATTTGAAAGTCTTCCTCTACTCCCAAAATGTGCCTAAGATTTGACACTCAACTTAGGGTTTCAGTCTCCTGCTTGGCACCATAGCTTTACCTGCAGTTTCTTCAAAATGACCAAAGCCTGGGTTCCTATTACCCTAGACTGCAAACCAGAGAAGCCCATAGGAAGATAGCATTTAATTAAAGGAAAAAAAAAAGATATTTCTCAGTTTTCAATGTTTGGAGGTTTTTTTTTCTTTTTCCTCTTTTCTGAATCCTGTTCTTATCCTGAACTAAATTTACAGCAATGTAGTAAGAGTTGATCTAAGGTGTTACCCCTCAAAAAATTGCTGCAGTTGGTCTTTATAGTTGAATAAATAAAAACACTTCATAAATGTCCCCCCCTAAAATAAAAGATAGGCAAATAAATGTTAAGGTTTAGGATTTTTGGAAAGACTGGCATTTATTAAAATAAAAAAAAATCTAATGTTGTAATAAATAAAACATTATTTAAAATTAGAAAAATTCTAACATTCTTTATTGGCTTAGAATTTGAATTCATGTACTTCGTAAAATATGAATGAAAAAAGATAATTATGGAAGAATATAATTATAATTCATTATCAGATAATTTGCATGATTTTAGGTCTTAAATTTTATATTGACATGACTATGAAATACACAGTTTAACCATAGATGGAATGCTATGAAGGAGTTTTTAACGTTTTTTCTTTAATCAAACAAACAGACCTTCTTGACTATCATATATCCTTTTTTGATTAGTTCTACTGCTTGTATAGACATTGCACTAATCAATAGGATGAATCCTGGAGATCTGGAAGGTTCAGTAATGTGAGAAGTAAAGGGATTTTCTCTTTTTTTGCCTCCACGGTAACATTTTTAAAAACTTCTAGATAAAATTATTTATTTCGGATAGGAGGAAACTTGAATTATTGTGATAATAGTCATAAAATGGAAAGAGAACAAGGAACAAGATAAGGAATGATTCTTAAGCACTATACACCAGTGAAATTCAAATTTCTATTCTCTCAAACTCAGTAATTGAAAATAGTTAGCTATTTAAGTTTTAAATAATCCAATTTACCTATGCATGCAAAAAAGGATTATTTTGAGATGAGGATATAAATACATTGTTTATTACTTTATCCATTGAGTGTAGTCACTTTAATATCTACTGTTAATATGAAAAAAATGTTTACTCAAATACATCTTGAATTGTGCTGGGAAAACTGTAAATTGCCCACTGTTTACAAGAAAAGAAACCTATTTATCCACATCCAATATTCTCATGATGGAAAACTAAACTAAAATTATCCATGAATATGTGGTTGAACAAGAGTATAATGATTTGATTTGATAATAAACCACATATTTTAATTACCTCTTATCATGCCCAACCTCCAACTTCGTATCATAAATATGATTCATTAAGAGTTATGAAATTAGAGGAAGGGTTTCAGGATTTAGAATGGTGGGCTGTTTGACTACCTGTCTTTTATTAACAATGAATATATGAAAGCACAACAAGAAAAACTCATATCTAAACACAAGAAAATTATAACTACATGGATTAGTGAAAACAAAGACTAGAACATTAACCATGTCTATCAACTTTGCAGAATTTTGCCCTGATGTTGCACTCGATTTTTAAGGATTGGTTATATTCACAGTTTTTTTTAAACATATAAAAAGGATTGCTTTTTGGTTTCTTTTTTTAAAAAAATCCTGTCTTAAAATTGGGTTCCAAGGAAATGTGTTTTTTTTTTTAATTTTCCCTTGAGAAATGTGAACATCCTCATTAGTGATAAAGAGAAATTCAAAACCTAGTATTTTTCATTTTAACTCTGGCTGCTGAGTGGTACAGATTCAAATTTTATGTTTGATCACAATATTTAAATTATTTGTTTCTCGGGGCTAGAATGTGTGCTTTCTTGCCTATTCCACATGTATGATTATCTCTCTCTACTAAAGCATCATCTAGTGCATGTCTGACTTTTATTTTGAAATTGCAATACCTTTGATTCTCATAACAATGATGTGTCTGGTTATTGTGCCTCATATTCCAAACTGGGAAACGAGGGTTCAAAGAACTCAGACAGCAATAAGTAACTTCATGATTCATCTCTCATCTTCTTACCCCAAATCCTATTCTTTCCCTAATATAGCATTCTGCATCCCTGATAATCTTCACCAATAGCTCTATGCACACACATTGATTTCAAGACATATTCCAAATACAAAAAAAATAGAATAAATGTGTTCCAGAATTATTGGTTTTTCACTTAATTATGTGCAGCTGAAATGTGAAGGTTTACAGCAGTACATTTTCAATACAGCTTTAAGTTCTGAAATTCTTCCCATTATATGTTTCTCTTATTTAAAAAACTATATTCCCAGCTGATGCAAAATGGTAAAAACTTATTTGATAACCTGTGCACAGTGTTGGCTTTCATTAAATATAAAATAGTGTTATTATTCATAATTCCTTCCTACATTGAAAATAAGTGTCTATGGAATGTTTATCTGCAGAAGAAGAAGCAGATGCAATAAAATTATAGAAGAAAAATAAGGGAAAATCAAAATGTGATAGAAGTTATAGGTATTTAGAACCCTCAGTCCACACTATGGAAATACTTATATATTTAGTTATTTGGAATTGATTAAAAGCTGTAATTCCTAAATTTGCATGCCAGAGATGACAGGATGAACTACAGCCACAGCATCTATGATCACTCATAAAAAGTATAGAATGTCAAATAATTGACAAGGGAAAATACCATAATAATTCATACTTGAAGAACTGAGCCTTGCAGATAAAAATATAATTCATTTTAATAAACCTCTTCTGAAGATAAAATTTTCAGTATTGGAAATTGGAAAAAGATCATCTGAAAATCCTCTCCCAATTTAGAAATTGAGAAAACATGATCAGGTATCCATGAAAGTAGAAATGAAATAGGTTTTACATTTTTAATAGCAACCAAGCAACAGTACTGTCGAGGATTTTACAAATAATTAAGAGGACTTCCAAATACCACAGTTAAAGTAAAGTTATACTATTTAAATGAGAAGCAGCAAAATTCAAGTTCTCATTAGAAGAAGTTTAATGGAACTTGAATGTGAGAACAATATTCAAAAACAAAGACAAATATAGTAA
Source organism: Myrmecophaga tridactyla (assembly GCA_004026745.1). Lineage (NCBI taxonomy): Eukaryota > Metazoa > Chordata > Mammalia > Pilosa > Myrmecophagidae > Myrmecophaga > Myrmecophaga tridactyla. Next base: position 132,684 of record PVIY010000069.1, read on the forward strand.
ATAATACTGAAATGATTTTCCTTTGGAAGGAAGATTACAAATCAAAAAGGAAAAAGTTTGAAAAGCAAAAAAGACATAATGTAGTTTTAAAATAAGATGTTCCAATATAAATAAACTAAGATTAAAAAGATATGTTTTTGTTTATTTTAGATAAGAATGGATATATCTGTGTTGGATCAGAGAGAAGAATAGCATTTTACATATCAAAGGGATTTTATTTAATTTTGAATCAGGGAACAGAATTATATTTGTTAGCTTGTTATCCTAGACCTCTATTTAACTCTACTTAAAATTATAATATTAAAAAAGGGGGCTAACCTAAAACATGTCTAAAAAGTGGCCCTATTTGTAAAAGAATACCAGTGAGTGTTTACATGCTTTCTCCAGCAATTATGGAGCAAACTATAAGAAATCATTAATAGTACTCAGCTAATCCGTTAGTAATATACAGTCCATTTTCATGGTATTTTATAAAGAACACATAAAATAGAAATGTTATGAGAAAAATAACTAGTTTTGGAAACCTGGAGCTCCATTAAAATATAAATTAAGAAGAATAGATGAAAAAATAATTATTGAATATTCAATTAGCATTTGAGTTATTAAGAACCTGAGCTACACTGAGAGTTGAAGTACAACTTTACATAACATATTCCACCCCATATTTTCCATCTTTTATTGGTGCTATTTTAGACACCACTGAAATGAAATGACAGTATAGAACAATGTAAAAAGTGCAATTATCATTTCATACTAGGGCATGTATTTAAGTAAGTAAGAATTATACTCTTTACAACCATAAGTTAGCTTACTAGAGTTTTTTAATCCATATTTCTTTGATTATACTTAAATGAACTACCTCTCTAATTGAATTTTTATTGTTAAGTAAATTATTATTTGGGAGTAATACCATGAGAATAATAACACCTGCATCAGGAAAGTTTTTTAAAAGGTACAATTCAAAGCATATTTTATATAATAAAACTTTCCCTTGATTTTATCATAAAATCATAGCTCCCATTTTCTCAGTCTGCATATTGCTTCTGTATTGTGTAGATATAGGTCACACCAACAATTATGCTCTTTTCAGCTACTTTTACCTGCTGAAAATAGAAATAAGTCATATCCCATAAAACATTTCCTTTCTATTTTAATACAATGAATTCATTGCTAATTTCAGTGCTAAAACCAAAAGGCAGTGCTGGAAAATCAAATTGAATCTTGGAAATACTATAAAAGTCAATTTAAGACCAACTAGTAGAATATTGAAAATAATAATTAAATACACAAATCTACTGGCAGTTTTGTGCCATTGTCTTATACTGTGCAATCACCCAATCTAAAGTTACCATCTCCATGAAACTATACTGCCTAAAACAAATGAGTACCAATTAGTTTTTTAGATAGATCTATTTTTTTCCTCTAGATTGTACATTTAAGTGTAAATTTTAAGTGCTACCTTATTTCTATTCAGATAAAGAGAGGAAGTCATCCAACTGAAAGAGTCCACGAATCAAGTAAAAAAGCTCACCACATGAATAAAAGAGAATAGTTTTTGACTTTCTGCCATGTCATCTGCCTTAACTGTTTACAGTGGGGAATGAGAACCATAAAATGAAATAGCTGGAAAACCCCATAAGGAAAGGGGGTCAACTCAGAGATGAAAAGACTCCCACAACAATTATTTCTTTTCAATAAGAAAGTCCTCTGATTTCTGAGGCATGCAAACATTTTAGATATTGAAAGTGGAAACTGGACAAAAATGTTACTACAAATTTAGGAGTGATACTGGTTAAATTAGGTACCATTCACATTACCGTGCTCTGGACAGTTGATTTAAATATATATATAAAATTTAAATATATTTATACATATAAATATATATTAAATAAATATATATATATACATGAAATACTCTGCTCTATGAATACATGTGTTAAAATGTAGTTTTTATAAGGGGTAATATTTTCTATTATGAGAAATATTAATAACTTACCTAGCTATAAAAGCAGATTTGCATTTATGCTTCCATTAGAATTAAAATTTTCAGCAATGGACATTATTTTAGGTTTTTCTCAGTGGCTTTTGTCTAAAATCTTTACTCTTTAAGTTACTAATCTAAGAATTTGTTATTAAAGTTATGCCCAATGTATTAATAAATGTCAAATTACAAATATGTTGGCACATTTGGACAAATCTTGTTGATAGGACATCTGCAGAGAGGTTATTGGTCTCTAAATTAACTGTTAGAAACTGTACTCCAAGAAATAGTATAGTTTATTAGACTAATATTTTATTGGTCTAATACCATTTTTACTAAAGATAAGCTGCCTAAAGTCATCATATTCAATTTGTAAAGTGCTTAAAACTAAAGACTACTAAAAAGGAAAGCATTAGAAAAACAGATAAATGGAAACATGTAATTGTAGCCATGTTCCCCATTCCCTCAGCAGTAGCTGATACTCTACCAAGAGTGGAATGAATTATTTGTATAAAGAGTGTGAGGATAAAGTACACCAAACCCACATTGTATACTTGAACCCTGTAGAAGCTGCATTTTCACTAGTAATCCAACTCCATAACATTCTTGTTACAAAGAGTTTTCCAAGTTAATGCATCAAATATTGCATCCTACTTATTAAAAATTATGCCTGTTTATAAAAATGGTAGATAGTGAGTCTAATAAGTGAGTCAAATTAGCAATAGCAAACAGTGTATATGAAAATGGACTTAAATTGAAAAAGATTCAGTTACAACTGCAGGGTTTTTTTGCAGTGATCTGTGGTACAGCTTTAGATAGTATGTCCAATTGGTGAGGCACTGGATTAAAGTAAAATATTACATCTTCTACATATTACCATTAAGTTATAATGTTCTTTATTCTGATCGTTGTATTATAAAAATCAAATAATATTTATACTGTAATTTAGTTATGATCACATTATTGCCTCAGCAAGATATTATCATTTTTGCCTATTCAAATGGTCATTTCTAAATTCTAAAGAAACTTTTCTCTAGCACAAATGCAGCTGTGTGTCCCCAAATCATTTACACATCAAAAGAGGCAGAGGTATTCCTCAAATATACCTTGATATGGAGCACTGAATCCGCGGTATCGGTGATTGCTGTCTGTAACAAAATGTAGTCTGAGCCAGTTTTTGTTGCTGATAATTGGTGGTGGTATATTCATTCCAGATAACCTGAATTGTGGAAGACAACAACAACAAAAAATGCTAAGCTTTTCAAAGGGAAGCATTTTCATTGAATTGGGAATAAAAAGAAATGTCTCAATATTCATGATTTTACATTTTTAGTGTTAAACTCAAAATGAATAATTACTTTATGCAAAAAGAAGACATTCATAGAATAATGCAATTACAAACCCATTCTGCTTCAATCAGGTTGCATATATGAATAAAAGCAAAGGTATAACTGCATATGACTTTTTGTACACCATTTATTTCATTAATAACAATAACTATCAAGGATTTTAAGCTTATGTGCTAGTTATTGTGTTCTCCATGTGGGCAGTGACATAATATAGTTAGAAAATAGGAAGACTTAAAAGCAATGGATATCCTTATTTCCAAGTATCTGTGTCAAATTAAGAATATACAGTTATTTTTGTCTACTCTTTGCTATCTGCCTTCCTTATTTGCAACATTTCAACTGGATGGCAAATTTCAAAATTACATTTCATAGATCAAGCATTAATTTTATGTAACTTCATACTGCTATATATTTTTATAATTAGCTTTCATTAAAATAAATACTTCTACAATGTATCATAGCCTTGCTCCAGTGAATAGGTAGAAAACATATAGTTATATATTTATTCTCTATATATTTAGCCACTAACCCCCTCTAAAGCAAGGCACTTAAAACAAAATTTTGAAAGCTTGCAAGAGATATTAGTCATGACTTACAGATAAAATAACTCTTTTGAAGATTACCAGCAAAGCACTTAGTTCTTCCATATATCTAACTATTCAAATCTCTGATTTTGAATCAAATTGTATTCATCAAAATACATTTATTTAGTCTCAAAATAACTTATTCTTATTAAAATTATATTATTTCTATTATTCAAAATAATATATGAAGAGATCGATTTGCTCTATCTCATTATTTTAGTCAAAAGAAGATAACAGTTGAATAAAGTAAACAAATAACAATTACTTTCTGAATTATTCAGAGATGCAGTAGGAATACAGGTCATTCAGAAATCCAAAAGTTATCCAAAAAAAGAATTATATCATGATATTCTAAAAAACCAAGGAATAAGATTATCAACAACCTGAGCATTACATAGTGATGGAGAGTTTTAGACTAAGAATTCCCAATAACCATTTTGTGGAATATCTTTACCATTCCACAAAGTTTACGCGTTTCTGAAGTAGAAGGTAGAACGGAAGGCTGATTCATTAGTTTATATGGCAGCAGAGGTAGTGATTAGAACACTTATCTCAATGTTTGGCAGGAAGCCATGCAAGGGGATCAGCAAGGGAAGGACTGGCGTATCTGTCATTGCCCATGTACACTGTACATGCAAGTGGTAAGGTTTAACCTCTACCTGCCTCTAACACCCCCCCATCTGCCTCAAACCAACCTTTTGCAGAATATTTGGTAGTTAACCATCGTTTTGGTGGAGAACCCTGCCTGCCCATTTCAACCTAATTTTATGTTTATCCTATCTTGTGTTTACAGCAGTATAGAAAAGGCTTGGCATAGCTACTGTGTTTTCCAGTTTTCTTGGACTCCAACATAAATAAGTTAGGTTCTGTCTTTTGCATTTCTCTTCTTGGTTTGGAATGTTTCTTCCTTTGTTTTCCCTTAATAATGCCATTTTCCTTTTCTCATAGGAGTGACTGTACATTGGTCCAGCCAGCTGATTTTTCTCCTTTCTAGATTTAGTAAATAAAAATATGTAATATTTTAAGACGTGAGACTTAAAAATTCATTTCATAACTTTCACAAAATATAAAGGTTGATTTTACGTTTATTTATTTATGTATTGGTTGGTTGCTTTGCTTCAAATAGAAAGTCAGTGACAAAAATACTCAGGTTTGGTTCAATTATATTTTCTATAGACTAGCATGTTTTGTGCCAGATTTTGATGTACACCTTTGTTCTGTTCAGTCTCTGATTCAAAGAATATGAATACCCATAAGGGAAGATTTAAATTATTTTTACAGGCTGAAAACATTTTTAAATGTAATAAGACTATATAATACATGAATGATTGTAATACACTGAAGTACAGGGTTTGGAGAGGCCCTTAGAAGACCCAGTAAATGAGAGAGGTAATTCCCCCAAGGACTTTAAGAAAAGTTAGAGAAGAGAAAAGATGAAACACACAATAAAAAGGATAAACTCCCCATCCCTCCCAGGGAATCAAAGATAATTTCAGCTATAGAGTGTAGTAAAGGCAAGTAACAGCTACCATGCAACTGCAGTTTGCAAGCTAAATTCACCTTCAGGAATTCAGGAAGGTTGAACTGAAGAAATCAGAGCTGCAGAAGCAAGAGGCAGAAGTGCATGGGTTGGCGCAAATAATGACAGTTTAATGGGATATTCCTGAAAACCTTAATGCCTCAGCACAGGAAGCAGAGCCTTGGGTTAGCCAAGACAGAGATCTTGAAAACAAATGCCCCATAGCACCCCTTTTACCATCAGGGAGGGAATATATTTTCATTGCTTATATAGGAGTCACATAGTCTTTGCTGACTGTGGCCACCTACCATTGCTTATTATTTCAAAACAATCTACACAGTATTTCCTTATTTATGGCCACAGAGCAATTCAGTAAATTAATCTATATATATCTTTGCCCCATATTTTTCAAATGTTTTCAGGGCACCTTGAAAATGAAGATTGGGAATATACTGCCTAAAATGGTTCCATTAAAGTTATTAATTTAGAAAAATAATTTCTTAAATACTAAAGAACATATTTCTTAAATGTAACTTATTATTATTATATCAAATCACCACAGTTATTTGAGATTAAGAATATGAACTCATTCTAGCATGAAATCAATGAGAATCACCTCTTAATAATGAATGTTTTAAGATATGCTCATTAAACAGTTTTTTTACTGAGCATTTACTATATGACAAACACTAATGCTAGGGATTTAGGAAATGTAGTAAACAAAAGTCCCTGGTCTTACAAAGCAAACAATAAACAAGTTAAATGATAAATAAATGAATAAGCTAATTTCAGATAGTGGCAAATACGAAATAAAATATGAAACAGAGTAATATGTAAAGAATGTCTAGAAATACGATCTCAGAGGTTTTGATATTTTTACAATTTTTCACTCCAAGTATCCATGTACATGATTACGTTTCTAAATTGGATTATAGGAGAATTAAATAAAAGAAAAAGTATCATAAATATAAACATCAAAACTATGGTTATCTGTATCCAAGAATGATTCTAGGTATATCTTTTGAATTAAAAATAATTTAAATAGAATGGTAGTTAATTCATAATGGTATCATATTTCACTGTACATTCAATGTAGAAATATTGACAATTATCTATTACATCTTCACATAATCTTTGCAAACGTGAAGTTTCCTTTATACAAATTTTTGCTGAAATAAAATAAATCATGATAACTACATCATAAATTTATATTTAAAATCTGATGCAACATTTTCTATTGTGGTTAGTCACCTAGGGAATCTGATTTTAAACCTTACACATATTTTAAAAATTAGATAATTAGAAGAAAGCTGAGCCAACCACAAATCTTTGCCCTATTTTAAAAGTGCCTAAATGTATTCTTTTGACCATATCACCCTTGACAGATCCTCTTTGCTGCTATCCTTTGTCCTTAGGTCCCCCAACCGTCTCAAAATTAGCACCTGGGGGAACAGTCCTAGCAATTATTTCCTTTGTTATTTTTGTTGACTCTAATATTTATGCTTGCTCATTTGTTTTTATTTTTTCCATTCACTAAAATCATTCAGATATAATGACCCCTCTGTCTTCCCTCACCTTTAGTAAGCTGAGGCAAAGTCAAACCTTAAACCCATGATTGTCACTGCATCTCCGCCACTACTCCAAAATCTCCTGCTCCCATCACAATTCTCCCATTCACTCACTCCTCTTTCTTTCTCTTCTTTTCTTTCCTTCCTTTCTTTTTTCATCTTTCTCTTTCCTTCCTTTTCTTCCCTCTTTCTTTCTTTTTCTTTAATTCTTTCTTTCTCTCTTTTTCTTCCTTCCTTTCTTCCTTCCTTTTTTACCTTTCCTTTTTCTTTCCTTCCTTCTCTCTCTCTCTTCCCTTTGCTTCTCCTCTTTCTCCTTTTTTCTCTCTCTCTCTTTCCAAATTATGTACATTATGTGCATTATTCGTTGGTAACATAATTCTTTTCTTGTCTCACTACCCAAACTCTGCCTTGAGAAAGCCATTGATTATTTCATTCCATTTTCCTTCTACCTTACTTGATTTGCCAATCTCAAACCCCAGCCATAGAAATAAAATCCACTTTTCCCATTTCTGGAGCTCAACAATCAAGCCTTGCTAGATGTGGTAACAAAAGTGGACTTAGAACGTTTACCACAATATTACCTTTTCTAAGATCCCCTTTGATGACCAACATTCCTTTTCACATTTAATTTGATTCCATGTCTTGCTCCTTAACAAGTCAACTATTCCAAAACAACTATTGTCATTGTCCTTACCTCTATCTTTTACATTGTCACCCTTATTGTGCTATACTAAATGACAGATATAAATTTCCCGGACTATAATTAGGCCATTCACTTTGGATTGCTTCATCTTTACTTTGTGCCACTCAATATTTCTGTATTTTATCTCTTTGATTTCTTTCTTTCTCTGGAACTGAGATCAGAGATCTGTCATGCTTTCTCTCTTGTCCAAGATTTTGTTAGAGTAATTGCTTATGTTGAATCGCAAAAAGTTTTTTGAATCCACCTTTTCATCTTATCACAGGGCCTTTCCAGACATGCCCTTTCCTCTCCTGCTTTACTGTTTATCATTCTCAGTGAAATCAACCTTAAAGTTTCAAGATTAGACAAATGCCCAATCTTCTTCTCTGTCCCTACAGAGAAACTATGCATATTCTTGTTGTATCCTTTATTGCTTTGTGTGTAGGAGTGTTCTATCTTCCTCTCTCCCATTTTTCTTCTCTATTTTCCTTCTCTTTCTTTCCATTTTCCTTGAAGCTAGGCTACAAAATCCATAATGCTGAGCACAAAGATCAATGCATAGTAGGTATATAATGATTTTATTTATCAAGAAACTAATTATGTTATTTTCTGCACTTCATTCATTCATATTCTTTTATATTCCAGTAATTATATTTTGTACCATTAGCAAATGTTCTAGATCTATTATTTATTCAAGACCCATCTAAATTTCATCTCCTCCATAAGTCTCCTTCAATTCCTCTTGATGAATTTATCCCTCTGTTCTCAGAATACCCAGAGGACTTGTTAAAACCCTTCTATGGCACTTATGACTCCTTTCATTATATTATATTATTCATATTCCAAATTATAACAATTTAAGGGCAGAATCCACATCAGATGTATCTTTCAATCCTCAAGCTCATTTCAAATTGTAGATAATGAATGAATGAATGCTAATTAAATGAAGTAATAACCTAGTACAAATTTCTCAAAATGGCTTCTACTAAACATTAGCCATCAAAAAAGCCTTGGGGATGATGAAAGGTGCAATTTAAAAAAAAGTCTTTTAATTGCTCTTTTGTAGTTTTTAGAAGACTACACTTTAACCTAGAATTTCTTAAACTTACTTCCACAAAGACCCTCCTCTTTCCATGCATTGTCATAATATCAAGGATATGCAGTGTAATTTATTCTATAGAACAACTTCAGAGGCCACTAATTGTGTTTATTACTTAAGTGTTTTATTCTGAGCCAAGAAAAAGAGAAAACAGAAAAGAAAAACAGCACTTTTATAATAGTTAAGGAAGACAAATTAATAAACTGTCTTTTATGTACTGCAGGGCTTAATTGGTAAAATTCATTTTAGCAACTAAATTAATCATTCCTGGAATGATATTTAAAAACACTAGTCTTCCATACTGCGCAAGTTACCAATAATTTCAGGTTTTGTGTGTAGAGTGTACAGATGTCCACAATGATCAGATTTCATTTTTTTTCTATTACAAATGTCTAACTATGTTTTTGGTTAGATATGCAAGTCAATGAACTGCTAGACACAGCCCTATGAGGGTTTAACAAAAGCATTAAGCTTCCAAGCATTGTGTTATCTAGTCCAATTATTCAGAAGCAAAATGTTACTAAGTATTTGTGAAGTAAATGCAAGAAGTGGCTACACCAATCTTTCTTCCCATTCCTTCTCCCTCTAACTACACACTTAACATGTTTTACCCTATTTGTACCCTACTTTGGTTTCCCACTTAGCTCTGTTTCCACCATCTATCCTTCAGACATATTCTTTCAGAAAAGTGGGTAGGTTAGAAAAGTTACTTTTATATAAAATGATGTTTCATAAACTGCCTGTCTATATTTTAACTATACTGTATATACTTCAAAAATATGTGTTCAATCTACCAAAATGCAATCAAGATAGAATTGATCATCTGAATATTCCTATAATCATTAAAAATTGAATTCACAATTTTAAAACTCCCCGAAAAAAAAAAGAATTATTCCAGTCCAGATGGTTTTAATAGAAAATTCTACCAAATATTCAAAAAGAATTATCAACAATTTTACCCACTCTCTTCCAAAAAACAGAAGAAGAGTTACCACTTTCCAAGCCCATTTTCAAAGCTACTATTACCTTGAAATCAAAGCCAAACAGTCAGTACAAAAACCAAAACCAAAAATGAACAAAATCTGTAGACCAATATCTCTCATGAAACTGAGATGACAAACCTAAGGAAAATATTAGCAAATTGAATGAATCAGGGTATAAAAAGAATTATACACAGATCAGCTGAACTTTATTCAAGTTATGCAAGGCTGCTTCAATATTTGTAAATCATTCAATGTAATGTACCATATTATTCACAAAAGAAGAAAAATCAAATGGTCACAGCAATTGATGCAGAAAAAGCATTTGACAAGAACCCAACACCCATTCATGATAAAGACATTCAGGTTCAATGGCCGGTGCCTGCTCATGCAGGGGGGAAAAAAAATCAGCAATTTAGGAATAAAGAGACCTTCTTCCACTTGATAAAGAGCATCTACTAAACACCTACACCTAATTTCATACCTAATAGTGAATGACAATGCTTTCGCCCTAAAATTGGAAATATGTCAAGGATGTCTACTCTCACGTTTCTTATCCAACAAAGTGACATTTTAGCCACTGCAATAAGGCAAGGTAAAGAAATTAAAGGTATACATATTGGAAAGGAAGAAATAAAACTGCCCCTATTTGCAGAAGACATGATTGTCTATGTAAAACATTCCCAAGCAATTCACCCAAAACTCCTAGAACTAACAAATGAGTTCAGAAAGGTTAAATTACTATATATTAGCAATGAACACATAGTAATTGAAATGAAAAACATGATACAATTTGTAGTTGTTCCAAAGAAAGCTAAATACACAGCTATAAATCTAACAAATAATTTAAAGGACGTGTGTCCTGAAAATTACAAAATGTGATAGAAGGACTCAGAGACACATAAATAGAAAGACAGTGTGCTCCAAGCCTGGAAGATTCAGCATTGTACAGAAGTCAACTTGCCCCAAATTGATAAATAGGCTTATTGTAATTCTTATCAAAATCCCAATGAGTTTTTCATAAACATAGTAAAACTAATTCTAAAATTTATATGAAAAGGCACAAGCTCCAAATAGCAAAAATAACTTTGAATGACAAAAATAAAGTGGGAGTAACTTTCTGGATGTGAAGGTTTATAGTAATCAGTTGTGTAGCTATAGTAATCGAGACAGTAAAGTGTTGGCGAAGTGATATGTAGATCAATGCAACAAATATGTTGATCAATGCAACAAAATAGAGAACCCAGAAATAGTCACAACACAAATATGTCCAAGTGATTTTTGACAAAGGTACAGAGCAAATTCTATGGAGGTAGGGCAGTCTCTTCAACAAATAGTACTGGAACAAATGGACGTCCATATACAAAAGGGAAAAAAAAAATGAACCTCAACTTAAAAGTCACACCTTGTACAAAAATTTACACAAAATAGATCATAGACTTAAAAGTTAAATGTAAAACTATAAGATATTTAGGAAAATGTATACAAGAGAAAATCTTTGGGATCTAGAGCTAGGCAAAGATTTTTTAGACTTGAACCTCAAAGCATATTCCATAAAAGGAAAAATCAATAAATTGGACTACATCAAAATAAGACAATTTTGCTGCATAGAATACTCTTAAGATGAGTAAAAGACAGTCTACAGAATGGGAAATAATATTTGCATACATCAACATATATGCCCAAAGGTACAGAACTGTATCTCGAGTATATAAAGAACTTCCAAACTCAAGTGTAAAAAAATCAAAACAAAACAAAACAAAACAAAATTCAATTACAAAATGAGCAAAAGTCATGAACAGATATTTCAAGAAGAAATACATATGGGAAATAAGCACATACAACAGGTGAATGAATAAAGAAACTGTGGCACATCCATATCACAGACCACTACTTAGCAATACAAAGGAATGGACTGTTGGCCATGCAAAAACTTGGATGACTTTTAAAGGAATTATGTGGAGTGAATAAAAAGCCAATCTCAAAGGTAGTACATATGTTAGGTTGGAGGCATAAAATGGATCAAATAAATTTATCCTCTGAAAGGAAAGAGTAGAAAATTATTTTAAAATTTCTGAATAAAATCATCCTCATATATGACTAAAGAATTTAAGTGTGTTACTATGTATATATATACAAATATACATTCAAAACTATTAATATTCTAATTTACTTTTCCCTGCACATCAAAGGAATGCTTTCATTATTTCCCTGTAATTACATCCCCAGTATGTTTCCATTGGCATAACTAAACTGTTACTTTCAATGACTTTATGTAAGCCTCCTGAATTGATTTAGGTTCCAGGAGAATGGCCTAAAGCATTAAAATAATAATAATAATAATAAAATTAGCCAGACATTCACTTCATTTATGTGTCAAGCAATATTTATCTTCTTCACTGAACTGACTAAAAACATTGAATGGTATGTTGAACCCAGACGTCTTTTCCCATTTCATAATTTTTAGATTCATTGAAGGTAAAAGACATTGCAAATAGTGAAATGGTGTATATCCACTCAATTTGGTTTAGTTCCTAAATTTTCAGTCAATTTTCCTCATTCTAAGTGTAGCAGCATACAGCTACTTACGTATTAACAACCGAATTTTAAAAACTGTACTTTCAACCCTAAACAGGCCTCTTACTTCAACATCTCTAGGATGGAAATTTAACAGCTTTAGATAACCTCAGACTTATCTATTCAAGAGCATCAGTGATGGGCGGCTGCCATGGCTCAGCAGGCAGAGCTCCGACCTGCCGTGCTGGAGGTCTGGAGTTTGATCCCTGGTGCCTCCTGCCCATATGCAAATTAAAAAAAATAAAAAAAGCATCAATGATCTGTTTCTCCAGATACCACATTCATGTAAACTGTTTTATAAGGAAAACGTAAAATATTATTAAGATTATCATATGAAAATAAGTGCTTAAAAACAATATGGCCGGGCGGCTGCCGTGGCTCAGCAGGCAGAGCTCCGACCTGCCGTGCTGGAGGTCTGGAGTTCGATCCCTGGTGCCTCCTGCCCATATGCAAAAAAAAAAAAAAAAAAATATATATATATATATATATATGGCCTACAACCTCCACCTCCAGAGCCTCCAGGCCCTGCCCAGCTCCTGCCCCCAACCTCAGAAGACCTTCCAGCAGTGCCACACCTTCCAGAAAGAGTAGAGATGTCAGACCTTTCCAAAAACAGCATCGTACCAAAATCCTGGGGATCACAGAAAGATACAAGGGCAAGAAGCAGCTTCCCGGACTGGTAAAACCAAGCTTCTTGTAGCTGGTCGCGTCAACATGACTGAACTAATGAAAATGATTTGCAGCTGAATGCTACTCAGGCCTTCTCCCTAATAGGGAACCGACACAGCACAGTGAGCATTTCCACTTTGATTTCTGAAGTCTGTGTGTAAGAAAATTAAGCTTTAGTTTTCACACAAGATGGCTCAGGAAGGGGCTGCAGGACAGCTCAAACTGGTCTTGCAGGCAGGGAAGGAGAGAGAGCTCAGACATAACCTAGAATTGGCACCAAATAGGTAGAAGTTTAAATAAGTCATTACTTATTAGGGTCATTGAAATGCAAAGCATAATCAAAAGGGGGAAACTTCAGTGGGAAGTTTGAATTAGACTATCCAGAGAAGCTATCACCTCTGGAGTATCCAATCAGCGGAGAAATAGGGGAGGGGGCTGCAGGTTATGTTTAGGAGATAAGTATTACTGCTTTGGGCTGCTCAGCGTGCCAGCCACCATTTCTCAGCTAGGTGGCAGTTCTTTTTTTTATTATTATATAAAGTATTTTATGCACATATTTACCTACAAAACAATGCTGAAAATATAGAGTACCCTCTTAAGACTTCTTAGGAGCAGAGGGTTTACTGCTGCAGTTCAAAGAATAATTTTCTATATGTGAAAGCCAAGATAGACACATTTAAGTTAAATGGCAGCCTTGTTAAAAAGTTTTTGTTCTTTTATTGGATTTTCAGCTTTATGCTAAATGAAATTTAAAAGACTCCTCATGAAATAAGTTAAACCGTTTCAAAATCTTCCAATAAACAGGTAAAGAGGTACCTACAGTAGTTTAAAATAGTTACTGCAGTCTCAACAGTTTCATTTTAAGGGCTCTTATGCATACTTAGTATGTCATTAACACTCTCTAAATAGTGAGAATTGTAGACTTCAGTTTGCGGCACCTCTCCATGTTTTCCTCATGATGGAGTGCAATGCTGTATTACATCTGTGCAATAGTAAGGTAATAGCATGTCTACAACTGCATAAAATCCAATTATCTAAAATAATATGACTATCAATACCCAGACAATACATAACTTATAACTGAATTTGTATATTCAGAAGCCTTTGGAGTGTCCTTAAAATTATTAAAAATATATATAAACTATAGTCAGCATGAAAGGAAACCAAGGAACTGAAAAATATAACCACAATAGTGGCTGAAGGTCAGTATCTAGTTTAACAAAATTATTTCTCAAAACATCTATAATTTCTTACAGCATAATGGAGATGAGTATTCCTCAGTCTAAGCTCAATCCAATGTTTTTCCTGCAATATGATTAAGAGAGGCGTGCAAGAATGAAAGGCACAGCTATACACAATAGCTGGTTTAAAGAGCTGTAGATGTCAAGCAGATGTTCCTAAAATACTGGTGCAGGAGAACAAAGTTCACACAACCTTTCCCTCTTTGTTTAACATTGGCATTGATTCACTATTTACGGTAGTTTGCAAAAAATACATTATAAAAACTGAATGAGGGCGGGCCACGGTGGCTCAGCAGGCAGAGTTCTCGCCTGTTATGCCAGAGACCAGGTTGGATTCCCAGTGCCTGCCCATGCAAAAAAAAAAAAAAAAAAGAAAAACCGGAATGAGGTTCTGTTTCTAAGTTTAACTTAGTAACATACATACATACGTCATCTGCAGAAATATTTGCAGGATCTGAAGTACTAAAGTGACACTAATACTGAAACACAGGTAATCAAAGGAACCAAAAGCACTGATAACATGAATCATTATCTTCAACATAATCTGGGTAAATACTGCACACTTATTGGCAGTTAGTTGTTGCTATGACCTTCATATATCCAACTGGAAAAAGTAAAAGGAATCCTCTATGGCTTTTTGCTATATCGCTTATTTGAAAAAAGGCTGTTTTAGGTCCCATAATAGTGAGTGCAGACTGTTATTGAACATGGGGCCTAGGTTTCAAAATTAGTTTTCCTGTATCGCCCAGGACATATTATACACTGCTAATACAGTTCATCATCGAGCAGCTACAATTGATGGTGCAACTACTCTCTTCGTATTCCAAAGAACAAGCCTATTAGAGTCATGCAGCTAATGGTAAAAAACAGATGATTCCACAAAGGTGTGAAGAAGGACACTTCTCCAACGTCCAGTGGCAGGCGGCAATCAATGAATATATTCCGTAAATCTTGTCTCAAAAGCCCTGAGACCTTCCACCTGCTCCAGCGAGATCATGTCGGGCGGCAGCTCTGTCACCGCCTGGGTCCGACCACATCCCAGCTCCACGCCCCAGCCCAGCCCTCAGCGCCCAGGCAGCAGTTCTTGCAAGATCACGAATAAATTCTTTTCTTCTCCACAACAGGGTGAGCATTTATTTTCTTTTAGGTATGGCGTTCTTCTAACATGTGAAAGCAAGAAGGAGGGAGATGGATTCCGGTACATGGTATGTGCCTCGCAGGCGACATTTGTATTGAAATTGTCTGGGTAAGGTAGGCAGATGCATCTATGCTAGAATTTTTTTAAACCCTTACACCAAGACAAAAAAAAAGGGGAGGGGGGCGGGTGGAGTGTTTGGTGGGTCGGATGTCAGTGAAACAGTAGTGTCTCCACCTAGGGGTTTTAGGAAGTTGTTTTTGTATTTCAAGCAGAAAAATTGAGCTCCAAATGAGCACGTTCAAAACCGTATCATTTCACCAAGGGCATCCTGTCTTCACAGTTTTTAAGTTTTAAAATAAAATATTTTACATCTTATGTTGCCAATAAAAGAGACCTTCAAGTTATTTTAATGCATGTTTTTCCCAAATAGGAACTTGCGATTCAAGCAGTAACTTAAAGGCATTCAAAGAGACAGGGTCTTCTCTTTAGGTTCACAGAACCTGCCAACATTTTATAGAAAGGTTTCCATTGACCTAGAGAATTCTCCATAGAGGATCTTTAAATACATGTTGTCCAGCATAACCCCCCAGAGAATCATTTGCCATGGTAGTTGGACAAAGCAGGGTACATGGGGGGTGTATGAAAACAATTCTGACTCTAAACTGTCATTCATTCCTGATTCCTAATAGGAGATATGCTAAGTCAGGTCTCCTGTAGCATTAGGAAGCTTGATAAAACACCAGTCTGCTGCGTCTTTGGTTTGTTCTCTAGACAATTAAATGCAGAAAATCACCACAGCTTTATAGGAATCTTGAGTAACTTAGAATTTTGGCCTAACTTCTAAAGGCCCAAGAGAAAAGAAGGAGGGACATTTCTTATTTTAAATTTTCTCTGAGAACTCCAACTAGTACCTGATTTCATAAGTAAACAAGCAGTTATATAATGTTCATTAGGTCAGTGGTGGAAATAAACTCAAGCATTAAAATTCAGATGTACTCCCTTCTACCTTTTGGCTTAAAGCTATAGTTAATTCCTCTTATCTGTTAAAGTGTGCGACTAAAATATGTTATTAAATTTGTCTCACATTTTTAAGAGTACTTATCCCTGTTTAGGTGAATCTACCATCAAAATTCCCGCACTCTTAATTACCTGTCAATTGTGAAGAAAATGTAGAAAAGAACAAATATTAACGTCAAGAATTAAACATTTTCCAAATCCCACTTAGAATAAGTGACTTGAGGCTTCCTGCTACTTGCATGGGGTTCAGTAGCTTGTAATTTCATGGGACTATCATAGAACCATCTCAGTGATGTCTATTTAGACAGCCTGTGTAGCAGTTCACATTCGATTCTGCGTATTTACATGTGTGTGCAATGCCTGTGACTCAGTGGGAGTGGCTTGCCCTCATGGTGGGGAGAGCAGTCTTACTCCCAGGGGCACTCTTACCCAGCTCGAAGGGATCCAGATCTTTCTCACCTCCTCCCACCCTGTGTCTGTTCACACATTGCTCACTTTGAATATTCATATTTTTACCACATTATGTAAATTCTCAATTAGCCTGTCTTGTTTAGAGGACGTATGTCATTATATCTGACATTCTTGTAACTACTGTGTGATCAGTAAGATTCCTATAAGAAACACTGCTCAAAAACAATTCAAAAAAAAAGAGAGAGGATATGTTGGTAGACCTGGAAATGGTGCATCTCAACCCAGCTCCACTTCCCTCTCTCCCCTCTCACCTCTTCCAAAATGCCAAAAAAAACAAACAAAACAAAACAAAAACTTTGGAACATAGCTGCTTTAAACAAAGCAAAACCTCTCTATTTCACTTCTGGATCCCCATATTTGTAAATAAATATCTAAATAAATATGTTAAAACTTGGGGGTGCACAGGTTAGTTCAGTGGCAGAATTCTCACCTGCCATGCAGGAGACCCAGGCTCGATTCCTGGTCCATGCACTTCCCAAAACAAACAAACAAGCAAACAAACAAAACAAAATAAACAACAAGCAAATTCAACAAATGGTGCTTCAATAACGGGATACTCAATGGAAAAAGAATGAAATGTGACCCCACAATATAGCATGTAAAAAAAATAACTTACAGTAGTACTAAAGTATTATTTATATAGGCTATTAAAATATTCACAAATTCCCTGGTTTTCTCAACTAAAATATTAAAGCAGATATTTTAGCAACTGAACTACTTGTATTTTTTACCAGGTTGATTATAATAATAATAATAAACAATGTTTTTTGAGTGCTGTTTACTGTACATACTGTTGCAAGAATATTTTATTTATTTGCAAAAAATAATACTATGTAATGTGAAATACAATGATGTAGACATTTTTATTATTATAGGTTCTGTGAAGTACAGGTGATGCTCATTATTGATGGATTCTGTATTTGTGACTCCACCTACTCACTAAATACATTGGTAGCCACAAAATCAATATTCCACTCACTTTCAACTTTATTTGTGGCATGTGAAGAACAGCAAAAAGGCTGAGTTGCCTGCTGCCCATGTTTCCAGTTGAGGTGGAAAAAGGTGATATGCTCTGCCATCTTTATTTAACTCTTATACACTAAATAAGTGCCCTTCTGGTACATATTTAGTACCATGTTTTTCTCATTTTTATGCTTTTTTCCAGTGATTTTGCTGTTTAAAATGTCCCGTAAGCATGGCGGTGATGTATTTGTCTGATGATCTTCAGCAAAAGAAGGCTTGTGAGGAACATTATGGAGAAAGCATGTAGATAAGCGTCTTTCAGGCATGAGTTAGCGTTGATGGCCATGAGACCAATGTTAATGAATTAACAACTAATTTAATGAGCTCTCATTACCTGCCTCACAATGTAATTTATGATGAAACTTGCTTAAATCTGTACTCAAGACTTTGTTTTAATGTTACTCTAAAATGTTCTGAAGGCTCATGAAATTTCAATGGAATCAATGCATGTAAATTTCAGAAGGAAGCAAAAGATATAAGGTGTCTTTAAAAAGAAACACACGTAAACAAAGGATATGTACTGATCAATTGAAGAAATATTTTGATCAGAGTTTCACAGGCACTTAACCCTGTATTGCCCAAGGAGCGGTGATCCACTGTCTCCTAACTCAACGTTTGCTAAAACTTTGGGAACAATGACAATCAGCGGAATGTACAATTACAGATGTATAATATAACTATTACTATTTTATAAATGGGAAGCAATCAACCTTTTTATTGGAATGACATTTTATTTCAGTCATTCTAAAGAGAGGTATATTACAGTTTATAGTGGCATAATCCAGTATGTATTGAAAATATCATTTAACTCATTTGCCATCTGGTAGTTTAAGGAGTAGTCTTATATTCAGATCTTAGAATACTTGAAATACCTAATACATATGTGTAGCATTCAATTCAATTATTTTACTTACATGTTCAATTTTTTTAATTTAAATTTTATATTTTGGTACTTTTGTTTTCCTTCTAATTATGTTACTGTCAACACTGGGGTCTCTGAACAACACAAGGTAAGTGAGATGTGACTTATGTTGTTTTTTTTCCTATAATAGTTTCAGTGATTTTTTTTTTCTCAAACGAATCTGCAAGCAGCTCTGGTTTTAGTATCTTGTACTACATTGAAGATTTTATGATATAATTATGTTTTTATTTGCAAAAATATGAAATAATTGGCTTCCTTTAAAGGACATGGATATAATTATCCTTTTTTACTATAGACCTTGTGTTTCGTCTTTTTCTTGTATGCAGTTTGGAGGAGGCCACATTTCATTCTTTTTCCTTGTGATTATCCCCTTATTGCAGCACCATTTGCTGAATTTTTGTATGTTTGGTTTTTTATGTGTTTATTTGCTTGTTTGTTGTTTGTTTGGGAAGTACATGGGGTCAAGAATCGAACCCGGGCCTCTCGCATGGCAGGCAGAATTCTACCACTGAACTACCTTTGCACACCCTAGACCTTGTATTTTAATGTTAAATACAAAGTTCCCAAATTCCAATATTGTGTTACATTTGCTTGGAAGATCAGGCAATTGATTCATTAGACAGGGAAAAACACAGTAGCAAAACAAAAGAGAAATTGGAATTTATGTTGTATTACATTCCCAGCAAGAAATGCAAATGTGCCCAGGGATACTTTTGAAGATAATGTAAAATGGAACTGTTATACAGAGTTGGGGGAGAGAAAGAAAAAAGGGAAATTGTGGAAGATAAGAGAGATAGATTTCCATAATGCTCATACTCCCTATAGAGTTTGATGTCCCCCTTCAAAAAATGGGGTTGCCTGGCATAATGATAGCAGGTACTGAGGACTGTTACAGGGACAAAGCCATTTCTATCTATAACCAAGCACAAAAGGAAGCCAGCAGGCAAGGATGTACACAGAGACTCTAAGACAAAGCACAGTGGCTGAAAAACAGATTGGGTGCAAGAGGAGGGGATGGAGAATGACCAGCACACTTGTTGATGTGTTTATTGTTTATTTAAAGATAAAGAGGAAAGACCATCTAGTGACAATAGCAGAAAACCATAGTCCCCATATTGAACATATTTATTTTAGGACATTTAGAGGCACACATACTGACACAATCCACCTAAGAAGCATCACAAAAGGATAAAGAATGCATTTATTAAGGTTGTTTAACCTAAACAAAGAAGCCATTCACCACATAATTACCAAGTGCCTTCTATATGTTAAGTAGTGAACAAAACAGACACCATTCCAGCTCTTTCATTCTAGAAATGAAAACGAGCATCATAGAAAGGTAATCAACAAAACTGTCAAATCTGTGCATAATGAAGTAGGGAAGAATGAAAGTTGGACAGACAAGGGACTCAGGGCTTAGTAATCTTTTCCATCTCTTATTCTCCTGGTGAAGGGGAAAGACATTGCCAAGGGGCACATTCCCTCACCCGCAGCACCTGACAACTCCTGGAAGTGTCTACATGGTCCTTGCAGAACTGGACTCTCATAAAAGGAATTAACTGAGGAGGCCCTGAAGGAGGAACAACTCAGAGGGCCAGGATGAAGTCCTCTCCTTTCCAACATGCTGCATGCATTTGTCTCTGCATTCTCACCTGTAAGTAGGGCTTCAAACTGACAAAATTAATAATAATTAGAATTTTTTTTAATTACTGTTTTTTTCCTTTTTTAGATATTCATTTTTCTTCATGCCTTTTTATCTTCTTATACATTTTTAAACCTAATAGCTATGATTATGACAAACTGGAAATGGATTCTTTCTTCAGCTGGATATGACAGTCTCTCAAGAGTACTCTAAACATACTTTTAAAAACAGAATGATTTTAAAACTGTTTTGTTGTTATTGTTGAAATGTTTCATGGTATATAGATTTTTAAGTTCCTTTAAATAACTAATGCCCACCAAATAAATTACGTAGTAAAAAACAACATGTTTTTCCTTCTATCAATTTGAGTGAAAAATAATGCATATGTTTATAAATTGGAATATAGACATTTATATTTATTTATAGTTAGAATTAATTATTTGTGCCTATATTTTTGTTATATAACCAAATTTCAGATAATGTTCAATAAGAAGAAATGGATTGTTTACCTAATTTTTAAAGAAAGTTAAATTGTGGCATAAAATTAGCTTATGAGTCATGAGGGATATAATCATAAAAAACAACTTATAATTTATGTACAATCAGGCGCTGATACATTCAGCATCAAGGTTTTAATTAGATAAAGCATCAGCTATGGTGCTGACCACCCCCTCAGTATACTGCACACATTCCCCTTACTTGTCATGCCCTTCATGCACCTTAATGGTGCATTTGTCTTTTGGGAAGGGCAGAAAGAAGAAAATCATATTGATGGATTTGTATGGGTGAGGAGAGCAGGACGTGTTATGTGAGGTGAAAGAGTAAGTGACGATAAAGCATGTCAGGCAGATTTAAATGAAAAATGGGAGACTGCAGAACTGGATGGAGAATTTGCAACAAAATTAAAAAAAAAGAAAAGAAAATGCACCTGTACTCCAAAATGAAGTCTCAAAAAATATATTGTAGTACTTCCCTTTTACTTTATTAACAATGAATTATTTCACTCAACATTCTTTTGTGAATTTCAATTGGAGGTACTGGAGGAAGACAATAAGCACATGACGTGGTAATACGACCTGAGGACATAAGTGGTATAAACAGCACAGAGAGTGACAGAGATAGATACAGGGATCAGGGACAGGCCTCTCTGATAATGGTCTGAAGGTGGCGAAAGCCTGAGCCATGTAGTTATCTGAGGTGTGGCAGATTGGCTAAACCTTGAGTGGGATTCTGAGTGGCAGGGGAAATGGAGTGACTGAGAAAAGTAATCTCATAAGAGATGACATTGGAGAGATAGCAATAGGCCAGATTGTGTAGGGTTATTGTATTAGTTTTGGGTTTTAATTCTTCCTGAAGTAGAAAGACTTTGAAAGGTTTTCAGTAGAGGAGTATCAGATTTGTATTTGTGTTTTTAAAAGATTGCTCTGGCTGATATGTTGAAGACAGAGAATAGGGTTGCTGCCGATGACGGGGCCAGGTGAGCGTTATGGGAAGAATAAGTGATAGATGGTAATGTAGGATGGGGACAGAATCGGTGTCAGGCAGATGGTTAGAGAGGTTGCTCTCTGATTTAGCTGAGGAGAGAGCCAACAGTTTGCTATCAAATTGGATTAGGGGTGTATGAAAAAAGAAAGGGTCAAAAATTACTCCAAATTTTTTGGTCTAAGCAGCTGGAGTGCCCTAAACTGCGATGAGGAAGATTGTAGGAGGGGGAGATTAGGAAGGAAATTACCGGAGCTGAGTACTGAACATTCTAATTTTGCAATGTTTGTTAGAGATCCAATTGGGACGTTCAAATACACTGTTGAATATATTCACCAGCAATGTATGACATATACATATGTGGCATTTCAACCCACGTTTCTAGATAAAGTTAGGAGAAACCAAGAACTAGCTCTTCTACTGGATTCCTTCCCCATGGTCAACCCAAGAGGAGCAATAGAGAGAAAACTGGAAGGAGAAAACCTTGAGAAAGTTTTCTCTGAAAATGAAATGTTTGGGTCCTATCTGGACCCTTTCCATGTGTTTGGAGGTGGCGTGATCTGGAAGCAGGATGAAGCCAGGTTTGCATGTGAAAAAATATATACAGGAAAGGAAATGTGGGAATTCTGATTTCATCACCCCCCTTGAGAAGTCAGTGTTCTGTGTCCCCCTTCCCCTCCCCAGTCTGCCTCTTAGACCTCTGGTACAGACGAAGCCCTGGGAGAAACAGGTAAACACCCCTGACCTCCGAAAGGTTTAGGCTCCATTCCAAAAGGGTTGGGATTAAACACACTTAAACTGACCTTGAAACCTTATTGTTTTGTTAGCAGTACGTAGGAAGCATTTTTACATTAAGTGTATAGAACTCTGTTATTTTTATTCCTAGTTCTTTATTTGATTTTTCATGTCTTTTTTTTTCTAGAAAAGATATGTATTTATATTGGTATTTTTTCATTGTGATTTTGAATGCAAATGTATTCAGAAATTAATTTTCATGTGTAGTCCTACAATATTTTTTGCTTCCATTAGATGCATTTAATTTTAAAAACATATGCAATATATCTTTATGCAAAGTAAGAGGTGAGGTAAAAATTGAACTTCTCCCATAAATACCATGTGAAAATACTCCATTTTGCATTTTCTTAAAATGCCTCTTTTATCAGACCCTAAGATTCAATATATACAAGTATTTCTACTTTGTTCCATTGGTTTCCTCTACTTTCACATGTACTCCCACACTGTTTCAGTGATTGCATATCTTTATATTTCTATTTTCATGACTGACAGGCAAATCTGTCCACACCATTATTATGTTTTTGAAAACTTTTAGTTTTTTCCACTTGTATATGTTTCCAGGGTTGTTGTCAAATTTCTGAAGGTTTTTGGAGTTGTTGATTAGGATTTATAGTATACTCCTTTGGGAAGAATTTAGTCTAGAACAAAGCTCAGTGTAATTAGTAATGGGTATGGCAGAATGACAAATCAATCAGAATAGATTCTGTGACCAATCAGAACAGACACCAGCTGGCTAAAAAAGCATGAGCTTGATGCTCTGTGATTCCACACATCTTTGTCTTTTTTATCACTCAGTGAAATTACAGTTTTCTTCATAGCTCCTGCACATTCCTTTTTATGGTAACAACTCTTAATTTTACATTTTGGAGAGATTGCTATTTTACCCTCATAATGTCAGCTAAGTGCTTGTTACTTCTCTGAATTTTGTGTATTTATGTTTAGTCAGTTTTCTGCTGCCTCTTACTAACTCTATGATTTTTTATTTAATTCCCCTGGTTTTTCTGGATTCATGTCTTCTTGCTTAAAAAACGTCAGTTTCTTATCTTATGTCTTTAACCAGAACTTCTAAAAGTGTTAAATAGCATGTATGCTCTCAAATAGAGATAAAGGAATATAGTGGAACTTGGAATATTTAATTGAATATATGAGAAGAAGGAAATGAAATAAAACTAATGAAGAAAAATATTAGAGATCATGCAGCCAATTGGAACTTACAGTTGCTTCACCTGCTCTTGCTCCTGGAACAGTGCCTATTACATTGTAGACACACAATACATTCTGTTTAGTGGATATATGGATAACTGCTTTTTTTTTTTTATTTTGACTCTGTTATTCATAGCCTAGAACTATGGTTCACAACTCAACTGTTGAGAGACATTGTGCAGACATAATTGCACAGCATGCTGCAAAGTGATTTTTTTACCACTAATAATTAATATGTCAATGTTTTAAAAGAGTTTCCTTCACATAAAACATAATGGGTTCTTACTCACTTGTTTGCCTTCTTGAGTAGCAAAAAAAAAAAAAAAAATGTTGGAGTTAGCGCTCATGCTTTGGGATGAGCACCTAACTGTGAATATATCAACTCAAATGTGTCCCATCTGAACCACTAAAGTTCAGAAGCCACTGATTTGTACCATCTCCTCCTTCCTCTTCTTCCTCTTCTCCCCTACCTTTTTTACTCATATTCCCGACTCGAGTTGCTCCCTAAAGAGCCCTTCCCCTTTTATTCTATTGTGCTTTTGTTTATGCTGTTGTCTCTTTTCTGAAATGCTGTTCCTGGCCTTCTGGCTTGATGAATTGCTACTTATCTTTCAAGAGTCAACTCAGATATCACTTCTCTGTGAAATGTGTCTTCCTTCTTGAGCTATTACCACAAAATCATTTAAGTGTGTTTGCATGTCTTACCATTCCTTGAGGGCAGAGAAACAAAGTCCAGTACAAAATTAAGTATTATCATTCCCGAAATCTGGTTAGAATAAAGGAGCTAAAAAAACACTTAGGACACTTCTACCATCTTGTTTGGATCTCTGCCTCCACCTCCTAAAAAACTTAATCAAACTCATACCTGCAAATACCAGTTATTCAATCTTTCCCCACACAATTCCTTCCATAGAATTGTAGAATTATAAATAATTCTAGTCATTTCAATAAAATTTCTCACATTATTGCCTATGTTTTTGTCCTAACACAATCTTTGGGATCATTTGGAATACGTCTAACTCTTTTTTCACAGGTATGCCTTCAAATATGTAAAGGCAGTTGGTATATATACTACTAAAATCTGTTTCTACTCTAATATGATCCATAAATTAAAGTCATTGATCCCGTTCCTCTAATTCAAACAAACAAAAAATTAAATATTATTTAAGGCAATTATGAATCTACCAATCTGAATAAATTATATTAATTATATAGTTTACCATAAAGATTTCTTCTATCATATGAACTGAAACTAGATATCGGGAGCTTGGTGTGTGATTCAGAGACACATACCTCTTTTAATATGGAAAAACAGAACTATTTACATGTTTCTCATCATGCTAAAATTCAACTTAACCACATATCGCCAGCATGAAACACTGAGCACATCATTTTCTTTTCAGTAAAAAAAAAAAAAAGTTTTAATTAAAAAAAGATACATGTTTGAAAAATTTTTTGACTGCAAGTTTAAAAAAGGCTTCATTTAACAAGTTTATTTTTTTAAGGACTTTTCTTAGTTTTAGAACAAAACATCTGGAGAAATTGCAAATGATAATAGTTACTTTTGTCTGCCTTTAAATGAATGAATGGACTTGACTTTCAATGTTTTACAAACAAAACTTTTCTTGAGGAAATTCTAAGAAAGAATTTCTGGGTCCTTAGAACATTTTAGCTGTTAGTTCCATTACTCTGTACAACTTGTGCATTAAATACTCTCACTGCTCACCCAGCCAGCTCCTTCAGGTCTACTGAGATGTCATGGTCTCCGTTAGGCTGACTCTGCCTAACCTATGTTAGATTGTTACACCTCCCTATCCTTTGCCCTTTTATATTTTTTCCCCTCATTACTTAACTTTCTAGTAAATTTTACCTTACAGACTTTAATTACTCACTTATTTACTCATTTATTGTGTTTATTGGAGGCTTCCTTCTCAACTGAAATGTAAGGTTCATGCGGTAGGGATTTTTGGTTGTTTTGTTCACTGATATATCCTCAAATCTAGAACAGTTCTGGGACAGAGAAGTCATTTATTAAATATTTTGGAATAAATTAATCCTAGTTTTTTTTTTGGTGGAAGTCAAAAAACAGAAGGGCTGATTAACTGCTTATAGAAAAAACAACTATAGAGACCACCAGTATGATCTTTGCTAAATCTTGAGGCAATGTTTCTGAACAATTAAGGTTTTGGTGGGTTTTTTTTTTTTAGTTTATTTTAAAATTTACCATGATGAAAAGCTTAAAGTGTTGAACAATTAAATTAAATCACAGCTTTATGTTCACCAAATTGAGGATAAACCTGAAGTGCAAGTTTCCCATGCTGACAATCAAGTAAGAATACCTAGAAACTTAAAATAAATGAGTTTTAGTTATTGCAGGAATTATGAAATTATTTAGAGGATTTAACTTCTAAATTTTTTAGGGGACTGAATTTTTTTAGAGCATTGTTATAGAACATTGGAATAAATCATTGATTAATGGTCAGTAATCAACATAGGTCTGGTGTGTCACAAGTAACTTGATGGGTACAACCACATTACACAAGGCCAATAACCCAATGCAACAAATCCAGATGATTTCACAATATTGTTTTAGGATACTTCCATGATTTCCTCTGCAGCTAGGTTGATCTCTCATTAAGTTTTCTTGCTCTTTTTTTAAAAAAAAAAATTCACGTTAACCCTGTGTGCCAAAAGAGAACAACAGACTTCTTCAGGAAATACGGCAACTTTCAAATAATGACCAGTTGTGGGTCATGTACTGTAACAGTCTGATGTAACTACAATTCTTAATGGCAAAAATGTGTGGGTAGTCAGTGCTTAATGATTTAGAAGTCTCTGATTAAAGTCCGCATTCATTCTGGCTTCTATACATGTGTGAACACTCCAGAATTATCAAGGATACTGACAGCAGCAAGCCAAGAGCTTGGGAGCCTTCATCCCAGGTGTCCATGGCCACAGAGTCCTTGATTTTTCACTTTTCTACCAAAACAATGTGGTTGGGAACTCTGATATGTGAATTAGTTATTTGCTAATAGTAATGAGCCATCTACTTTATGCTCAATGCAGAATTGTTCTCTAAATAATTTGACAGGCCAACTGATAAGAATGTTTATTTTCCAAGGAGAGGAAACATGCAAAGTCACTCTCCTAAGAAAGCAGATTAATGAATATGAAGATCTTAGAAATAAAACGGCAGGCTATACTCAGTGAATTTACATGTCATGTTTTAAATAGACAATTCAATTATACAAAGCTTTAAAAATAAGCAGGAGTTGATGCTAGCACTTGTTTAAAATGAGCTTACAAAAGAATGCAACAATTGCTATTTGGAACATTTCTTTCCTGTTGATAATCCACGTCAGTTGTGAGTAAGGAGAATGTTTTCTGCGATTATGGCATATGTTTCAGAAAGCATCACACCATTTTACTTAGGAAATGCTTCATATGATGCCCAGCTTCACAGTTTATCTAACATACAACTCTAAAGGCCTAAATTGATGTTCCCGTGAGAGGATTTTTTTTGACACAATCAGTTATTGCTGGAGGAAATAAAAACAGTGATGCTTCATTAAGGAAATTACCCTCTATTTTAATGTATATCAAGTAATTTAAAATATGCATTTCTAATATTGCTAAAAATGAGTTTTATGCACGTTAGAGTATACATTTGGGTAATAACATATATATTTGCCTTTTATCCTTTCATAATTCGATGTAATAAATATATACACATTTACATATGTATATATATGAATTGTATAAATATGATTTCATCATGGTATGTATTTGATTAATAAGACAATGAAAAGAAAAATATTGATTTATTCTGTAAGCTTTTAAATGTATCATGTTTAAGATTTGAAGAAATATTGTTCAGAACATATTTGTATTCTACACTGCATAGTCAGTTACCTAGGGAAATAAATTATGTATGGTTGGTGATCTGATTTATAAGCTTGTCAGCAGAGTTCAGAGGCAATGTATCAGAAACAAAAAGTCTGTCACATCTTAAGTAAGAAAATGGCATTAAAGAATTAGCCAGCTCTTCCAGTGGTGTAAAAATCATACATGTCAAAGTAAGAATAAGTTCATATCAAGTGCAACAAAATAGTAATGGAAATTAAAGTAAAGAAATATTAAAAAATTTATATTTGTATGTATCTATACATTTATCTTGAGCTTTAGAATCTGAAAGAATGTTTTTAGAGTCATGACTTGTGCCCAGTAGTAATTTTTCTTGAATGTGGTTCTGTAAGAGTAAATTCAGTTTAAATAAATATGCATAAAGAGGTAACTTTAAGTGCAAAGTATTAAGCATATGAAGCAATCTAAGCATCTCATATATATCAAAACATTACCTATATATCATTTGCATATGTTATGCATATATAGCATACATATATGTGTATAAATATATACATATACATTTATATGACTATGCATTCTCATTTTTAGCAATTTAAAATTCTCCATTAAAGTGAAGCTTCCAGATCTAGTAACAGTAATGTAATATTTGGTGGGAGAAATGGGGTGAAAAAGGAGTTGTAAATTAGGAATGTTTCCAGACTGTCATATTCCAATTTAATTTGAACAATTTAGCAAATATTTAACATTAAAAGTGAAAAATATTCTAACCATTTTCCTACAATATACTGAAAATGTGGTAATTCTTTTGAAGCTGATGCTTTGCTATGGAAATGCTACATTTTTTCTTATATCAAAAAGCAGGCTGTCGATTGCATTAGTAAATGTCTATTCTGAGTAATTTTATTCCACTCGCCGCTTCCAGTGAAAACAGCTCGCTGTTTGGATAGATACATTATTGTCCATCCTATTTGTGATTTTCAAAGTAGATAATTTTACCACCAAACTTGCTGGTGTCTCAAAAATTAGTGCCTTGAAAATTTGTCGAAGTATAATGCTTACACACAAAGACACACACACACACACACATATATATTTCAAGTCTTTCCATTGTGTTAAAAATATAACCTTCTATAGACAGATTGCATTATTTTTTCATGTTATAGAAATGCAGTAAATATTTTAAATGTCCTATGTGCTGACTTAAATTTTACTGTCTCATTGTATCTTCTTCAGTTACTCAGCTTTCAAAAAAATTAAAAACCTATACATAGAATATATAAATAGGTTTATCCCCCCCAACTATGTACTTATCATACGCTGTAATTATTATTATTTTTATTATTTTTGGATGGGCAGGCTCCGGGAATCATACCCAGGTCTCCGGCATGGCAGGCAAGAATTCTGCTACTGAGCCACTGTTGCGCACCCCATACACTGTTATTATATATTTGAATAATTTTAAGAATCCATGTTTAACGTCAGTGAAAAATTCTGCACTTGTGATAAAGACACAGTGGACCACTTTGGCCACTCAACTGCATTATAAGTTCCTGAAGGTCACATTTTAATTTGCAATTCTTTACAGTGCTTAGAGTGCCAGAACCTAGCAGGTGCTCAGTAAATGGGGGCTGAATTGCATTAAATGTCAACACCTAACCTTCAATAAAAAAAACATCACCTTTTTCTATCAAAGAAAAGAGCAAATGTGACAAGGTGATATGTCAATAACCTAGTATAGGAGAAGAGAATTTTTTAAAGACTTCACTCTAAACTTACCTTTATTTTAACATTACAGTGAATGTGGAGATCTGTCTCTGGTACTGTTCCAGCTCAATTCAAGCCTGAGACCAAAGAACACACCAGGCAAAAAGTTCCCCGTGAGTTTAATTAGGGACTTGCTTACAGGAGACAGTTCTTTCCCAATGGTGGCCGGCTCGGAAGTGGATATCAGTGATCCATAAAAACAAAAGGAAGGGAAAGCCTGCTATAACATAGCCTCACAAGACCTGGTCACGAAGAAGCCTCAGCTGAGTCTCGTGAAAGTTGATGACCAGCAGTGATGAGGCTCATTGACCTTTTCCTCTTCAATTCTTTCCCCATGGGTTTCCATCTGTGCCACTTTATTTAAATGACTTTTGTCCTTGCTACTCATGTATTCTCCAACTCCTTCCATGAGATAACTGTTTGAAACTTTCACTTTCTATATATCACCTTTTCTGTAATGGCTTCCCTGACCATTCTACTTAAAAATATCATCTTGCACTGCATATCTCCTTTCCTACTTTATATTCCTTCATAAACTTATCAGGAGCAGCATTTTGTATGTTTTACTTTGTTAATTATCTGCTTCCTGAAGATTATAGTGTAACATATACACAAATCTGCTATAACCTCCATTGACAGTTCCTTGAAAAAGGCCAATAAACTGAATTCCAACTTTGCCAAATTCCCTCCTGATCTTCCTAATATTGAATCCCTCAGTAGCATCAACTCAATTTGTTATGTCCTCTTCCAGAAGAACTCTGCAGGATCCTTATCATTCCATATTGCCCTGATTTTCTTTTGCCCCATTAACCATTCATTTTAATGTCGTTTAATGGCACCTTCTCCCTCTATAAAATGTCTCAATGCAGAGTCCTAATATTTAAGTTTATTCTTCATGCAAGTGATCTCACTAGAATATCATCCATATGTTGACCACTCCTAAGTATTTATCTACAATTCCAAGTTTTCTCTTGAGCTTCAGACTTACGTATAACCCTAATGTGAACTATATTTTCAAATAACTTTTCTACATCCTGTTACTGCAAAAGCAGATTAAAATGAGTACAAAAGTCATCTAAATGCCATGTTCTAAGTTGCATGTTGTTTTTTTTTCTAAGTTCCATGTCTTAAGTTCCATTTTCAGAGCAAGACTTGATAAGAAGAACTATCTTCTTATCTATATAAAAGGGCTAGATAGGGAAAGAGAACGGTTTCTTACTGTGTTGCTCTCCCTCCCTTTGCACATCTCTGTGGGAGAGGCAAGACATTCAGAACTGTAGTTTCCCAAATTAGGTGTTCTGAAAGAATTTCTCCTGCTGTGTGTAGTTGAGCCTTAAAAAATACCATATAAAGACAAAAACACGCAAGAAGTGTTACATAAAGATAGACATCTGGGTGGAGAGGATATGAAGAGAGAGCAGGAAAACACAGATAAGGAATTAATTATGAGGCTCCCAAGAACCTCAAGATGGGTGATGCAGAGTTGTCCTAAAAGAGTTATCCAGTTGATTAAGAGCAAAACACCTTCAAACGTCATTAGGTTTGTGGGGGCTGGGGAAGAATGCACCTCATTTCTGAGGATCCTCCACAACTTAAATCCGGAGCAGAGGACACGGTGGTTGGCAGGATGCATTGCTTTGACTAAGAATGTGCAAGTAGCAGGTGCCAACAGTGTAGATATTTATTTAGTTTACTCATGAGCCCATGCTGAAGTTATCAAAAATTAACTAATCCCAATGTCAGAAAGAAAAGCTTCAGTGGCAACAGAAACCGAGGCAATATCCTGATTGCCATGTAGCAGTGCAAAAACAACAGAGACTTAAGCCAGCCAGTCATATACGTGTTCATGTGTGTGTTACTTGTTTCTCAAATTAAATTTACAGATTATTTACTTTACATCTCCACTTGGATTTCATGCAGGTTCTTAAACTCAGTAAGTTCAAGTCAGAACTTTTGATGCCCCTCCCCAGTATGCTCTTTCCCTATTCTTTTGCATCATATCAAATGGCACCTTCATCTACCAGTTCCTCAAACACTTAAGAGTCAGGTTTGAATTAATTCTTCTCATTCATGAAAGTTCCAACCTTTACATATACTGTTTCTCTCCCTCCAAAATGCAATCTGCTTTTTTTTTCATTTTTCTTCATTGTTGCTCCTATCTTAGTAGCTGGGTCCTCACAGTCTCATCTAGACATTACACTAGTCTCTCCTAATTCTATTGAGCACTCTTAAAAATGCTCTTTACCCAGTAGCTAGTGCTAAGCAGGTTACACTCTTGCTTAACTTCCCATTGGAGAACAGTATGGATTCCTTACTCAGACATTAAAAGACCTAGAATTTCTGGCATTTATCCACTCTCCTCCTCCATCTCATATAAAGCAACTCTGCCTTCATTACTCTGTAGCCAAATTATTTCTTTTTCCTTAAACTTGAGAAGCTCTTTGGTCCCTTCTCTTACAATTTCCTAAACTTGGATTGCCCTTCTGCCAGATAGTATTCTCAGGTAATCTCATCTTTATGTTGTTCAGTTAAAATTTTTCTGCTCAGAGATTCTGCTGCATTGTTTAACCAAGTTAGGCCCTCTTCCATTCTATCACACTATGCTATTTCAATAATGATAATGATATTTTTTCAGCTTCTAAATTATTTTGCTTATTTATACATTTACTTATTCTAAAACTCCTACACCTAAAATATCAGATCCATGCAAGCAGAGGCATCAGCTGGCCTGTCCTCCAACATATCTTAGAACAACAGATTAATACAGAGTTCAATTTAAACAAAATTCTAAAAATTTGACTGCTATTCTCTTTCAGTCAAAAAAATATATTTCAATCAGGAGTTCCATGCGACACCATTGTGAAAACTTTTAGAGTTGAAAAGTTACTGAAAGATGGATTTCAGACATCTCAAAAATATTTATGGTATTAAAATTTTGGTCAAATATTATATTTATTATTACCTACATCACAAACTTAGAAAACACACAATGATGTTATGATTCTATAATTTCATTATAAATAATAAGTTTCAGCTCTAAATAAGATTTATAGATATTAAATAAAATATTTACACATAACACTACAATATTTCATAGTTAAAATGGAAAGTTTCCTTTTTTTAATTCTATCCTCTTCTTTAGATAGGTATTGGCTTCAAAATATCTACCACTTTTAGAAACAATGAGATGAAAAGAATTTAGATGTACACCAAAGTTAGATGTACAGAATATGAAACTTTGCTTTTTTTTTTTTTAAGAAAACAATGATCATCTTGATTAATAGCTGAATTATTGGCCTAGATTGTTGTACATATTTCTTTGGCATGTCTTAAATAAACAATGAAATAGAATTTCCCTAAAAACATTTTTGCTTTTCCTACTATAGGATCACTAAAATATCAGCTATTTTTATCTATTAAGCAGAATATATTATTTGAAAGGGAGTTTTAAAAAATTAACCTCATTGGTCTTGATAAAATGAAATATTTTATTGATATGTAAACACTTTAATAAAAATATTAAAATTCAACAGAAATTTCACATCTGTAGGTATGTAAGATTTTTAAAATAAATCCTATTACATTTTTTAGCATGAAAATTTTGAGAATCATGATCTACTAACCTTTGTTTTTTACTCTTATTTTTAATTACTAAATTATTTTCTTCCATATATTAACCAGTTTGGAACATCAGTATTAGAATATGGTTTATCTCTACATATTTCCAGGTAAATGTTAAATGAAACATCTGTACCTTAGATAAAATTTGAATATTATGTTTGCATAACTTTACGTCTAAAATATTACCGATTAAAGCCTTCATCAGTCCCTGACTTTTTTTTTTCTCTTTCCCTCCTTCCAAACAACAAGGCAAAGAAAGGAACCTCTTATTCTGGATAACATGGAGAAATGCTGGAAATAATTCCTTGAGTGAAGTTTAACATTTAGACTTTTAGTCTTGTCCTTCAAAAGGAAAAAAAAGTGCTGACATTAATTTATATATATGTCATTCCTGTAAACAAAGCAAAAAAAAGTTTTCTAAAATTAAAACAACAGAAAACTATTTCCACAAAAGCTTTTTATGCTCAAAATAATTGTAAAACTGCTTAAATAAAATAAAAGTTGAGTGAAGTTTAATTTTGTCTGACATTGATATGTGACATAGAATAAGTCAGTTCATGTTTCCATTTTAATTTCAATGTTAAAAAGCATGAATAGGGCGGGCCACGGTGGCTCAGCAGGTAAGAATGCTTGCCTGCCATGCCCGAGGACCCGGGTTCGATTCCCGGTGTCTGCCCATGTTAAAAAAGAAAAGCATGAATAACTAAAATGAAATGTTTAAAGATGCTGAGTTGATAAAATTAACATGGAAATATTTTTATTTTAATTTTTAGTCAAACGTTCCCTTAGGTACTGTTTCTACTTTAATTAAAACTACTTCATAAATCTATAGAAGAAAGTTCCCTAATGATACTTATAACCCAACATCTTTGTATGGTTTTACTAATTTTAAAATGCTGAAAGAGCCAAAATTATACTCTTGCTCTATGGCTGGATTTTAATTTAAAACTTTAATGCCATCCACTAAAAAATTGTACACAAAGTTTTTTTTTTTAAAAACAGCATATTTGAGTTTGGAGATAATATAGACAAATGATCTGTAATCATTCATGATTAATAGCTAAAAAATCACGTAGCTAATAAGGTACAAGATATGTGATGCCATAGTTATCTAGAAATTAGAAAATTATTTCAATAAAGCATATAAACAACTTAATGTTTTATAATATATAGCACAAAATCTACTCATGGTTCCCCAAAGACATTTCATATGGATTAAAAATCTAACCAGTTTAGAAACTAACAGTAAATTCAGCACAAATACTAGTCTTTAGGCATCTCAAAGCATTTGGATGATTTTATTTTGCATGAGTTAGATTGCATAACTGAAATCTTGCATTCCCAGCATTAGATGAAACAGAGCCTAGCAGATCTGTGTTTGGAGACACCAGTCTAAAACCTGGAAATGTAGAGTGTTCCATCCACCCAGATATGGAAAAGGAGGGAAAGATATGCCTTTGGTATCCTTGGCTTTCATTTCCTAATGCCATTATATAACCAAGAAGTTGGGATTTAAGAAATGATTACAGATATTGAATCATTATATAAATATTTCTATTTACTTCCTGGTGTACTCAAATAGACCGAAGGACATACCTAAAATTGCTGAACTATAATCCAGTTTCCTTGTATATTAGTCAGGCTTCTCTACAGAAACAGAACCAATGGAGATATCTATAAATATGAAATTTATAAAGCTGTCTCATGCAACCATGGGAAGGGAAGAATCCAAAATCCATAGGGCAGTTCTGTGAAGCTGGCAGCTCTGATGAAGGGTCTGGATGGATTTCATGAGAGATGCTCTCTGGTGAAAGATGTGTCCTCTGGACATTACTGGGGTGTATGAGCAGATCTTCTATGATGAATCCACTCTAACATTCCAATCTCTCCAAGCCTCTGGATTTCCTCATCTGCATTATACCAGGGCAGTTCTGGCATTTCCACCTCAGGTAATGTCAGCCACCTTTGATCCATGTTTCAGACAACCATCCAAACAATTAATGCCTTTTCTAACCCCTTGGGCTACAACATTGAATGCAGAATCTCTGCTTAGTGGGCCCATATCAATAAATTGAGCTAGATCTAACTTTACAGTCCTTCCACCATTATCTCACACCCTTAATATCCATTCCCATATATATTCCCCTGATTTCCTATATATATATATATATAGGAAATCTCATGCAGTTCTTTTGCAGTATAGCATACCTCCTCATGGGTCACACTTTGTACCTTACCTTTAAGGACCTGTTGGAACTGTAGTCTAGTTATAAGTCTGGAAAAAAGAGGGTTGGTGGGGGTGAGTCATGAAAAGAAATAGAAGTGTCTTTTAAGCCAATTACTTCAGGGCATTCCATTGCAGTTTCATCTGGTGAAACAGAATTGGTGGCTCCAGACAGTGGAGTGAGCGCTGTTTCCCCAGGGAAGGTGGTTAGAGAGTTAGCAGGTACCAAAGGGTTAATATCATTAGGTGGAGGTTGGATGGCAGACTGGAGGTCTGAGAACTGTTTCCTCAGGGCAGGCTGTAGGTTGGGAATCCCTTTTCTCAGGGTAGTCCATTATAAATCTACCTAACGAAAGCTCAGCAGATTCTGGGGATTCCATCTCTCCATCGCCAATCTTATCAAGTCATATATCCCCATCCCACATTTCAGGATCCCATTCTTTTCCAATCAATGCCCTTCCTTTAACAGCAGACATGCTGTAAGGTTGAGATTTTAGTTTAGGTTGTAAATCTGCTACTCGCACAATGAGGCTCTGAGTCTGATTTCTAGACATTTCAAGTCTGCGACCACAGGAAATAAGATTTTCTTTCAGGGAAAACTGGAAACTTTTACATCATTCTTATGATGCTTAAACTGCAAATTTGAAGCCTTCAACTCATCCCTTTCCTTCATCACTGTATCAAGCATATCTAAGAACAACCAGCCAACATCATTATACCTCTTAATTATACAAACCTCCACAAAGGTGCCAAAAACTCTCCATTCAGAGCCTTGTTTCATATCAGTGTACAATTAGCAGGATCTAAGGGTGATATTTTGTGTATCTCTCTTGCCAACTCACCATATGGATTGTCAGTGCCATCTTAATTATTGGAACAGAGTCATTAGTGCTTCTGAGTCTAATCAGAGTACAATATCAATTGTAAAAATCAATTTTGAAGATTCTGTTTCTCAAGAACTACCCAACTCCCGGTACAAGCTGTATTATTCAGGGTTCTGTAGAGAAACAGAACCAACAGGAGATAGTTGTAAATATAAGACTTATAAAGATGTCTCATGCAACCATGGAGATGGAAGAGTCCAAAATCTGCAGGGCAGGTTGTGAAGTTGGCAGCTCAGATGAAGTGTCTCGATGAACTCCACAGGAAGATGCTCACTGGCTGAAGAAGCAGTAAAAAAGTCTCACTTCTTTAGAAGTCTTCAACTGACTGAATTATCTCTTTGGTGGGAGACATGCCTTAGTTGATTGCAGACATAATCAGCCACAGATGCAATTAACTGACTGATGATTTAATATACCAGTCTTCTGGTTTATCAACCAGCCATGAAATAACCTTGCTGCAACAGTAAGGCCACTGCTTTCCTGGCCAGACAACTGGGCATAATCACTAGGTCAAGTTGACAACAGAAACTAACCATCACACCTTGATATTTGATAATGATTGCATAACTATATAGCTTTTATCTTATGACCTTGTGATTGTAAAAACCTTGTGATTGATCCTCACTTATCCCCCATTATTCTTTTTGCCAACTTTGGAGTCTTATGGTCACTAAAGTCAGGTCCTAATGTTTATTAATGAGGGACCTTGAGTCAGCCCAGAACTAATCCCCCCCCAATTCCAAAGTTATCTTGATAGATGAACTTGGACCTAACCGAAATAGACATCTCAAGCCACTGTGCTCATTATCCCAAAACCCTCCCATCTTTTGATAATTATGAAACCATCATTGTTACTGGAGTTTGGGGAGACAGATTTTTACTGATAGGCCATGCTTATCATGGAGCATGATATCATGCTCCACATTTGGCAATAAATTCCTTCTCTCTTTGAAACCCTGATTCTCAGGAATTGGTCATTTGAGTGCATCAGGAAGAGAAGCCACCGCTTCTGATCAGTATCATTAACAGAAGATGTCATCCATTTACTGCATCCTACATCTGTCATCCCCCATATGCTCATTTATCCTCCTATTTTGGGGGTATTTCTGTTTGCCTTTGAGGCAGGATAAAATATGCTAACATATAAGTCAGATATAATGTTTTCATACTAATATTTTTACTAACTTTTTTTTTCACTAAAAGAGAAACCACAGCTTAAAGTTGTATTTAAACTTGCTTTGTTCATAAACTCTAAAAGTGGCTAAAATGTTGAACAGAGTCTGAGGGGGTAGCTGTATGGAAAATGCAGATATGACTTGCAAATCAGCTTGAGTTCCAGAACCATAAATCACACTTTGGAGGCATCAGTTATTATGAAAGTTTGATCTATTAGGAGTAAAGAAGAAAGGAAGGCAAGGATTTGAGGTGGAGCTGTCACCTTTGCTTCTGGGTTTCATTTGAAACATATGGATTGGAAAAGAAGGCCCCATGAATTTTCTGCTTGAACTGCAAAGGCAACCAGGACAAGACAGTTAGAGACTAAGGAGAAGATAGAGACACACATAAGACTTTTTTTTTTCTCTTTATAAGATAGGCAAGTTAATTAAGGGTAATTAACATGGCAGTAGGTACGAAGGCTGCAGGCCTTTGTTTTCATGCCAGGCTTTATGTGGGACTCTGTGGAGCTGCAGGTCTTTGGAACAGGATACTATAAACCTGAGATTACTTATTTGGTGACAGAAACAATTAGCTATAGCAAGATAGTAATGCTCCCCTCATCCACATTTTGCTTATTGAAACTTATTTGCATTTAAGCTGTGGTATTCATATATTTTGAAAGAAGTACTATCTATTATAAACAAATGTCATTAAAGTTATAATTCTGTTCAAGAAAAAAATTGGAAGAAAGAGTTTGTATCAAAAGAGACTGCAGAAGCTTTCTATGCACAACAGGCAAAATTCAGTTAAGAATTAAAGAAAAAATAAACTCCCCAAATCAGCTGAGGTATAGGCAATAATAACTCTATACTGCAGTGTCTCTATATTCTATGCCAAGGGGGATAAATGTTCTTGTGGTTAAAATACAATAGTACCCTTGAAAGAATGAACTATATTCATCATCTCTATTTCTTTTCTATACAATTATCTCAAAAGAATATGAATCAGATATTGAGTACTAGGGGAGTGCCTTCTGCAATTCAGCTCAGTAAACTACTTGAAGACTTTCAATCATCATGTTCCTTGAGTTTTTAGACCACTTAGCTCTCTGGAACACACCCCTTTCTCTTTTCTTT
Source organism: Myrmecophaga tridactyla (assembly GCA_004026745.1). Lineage (NCBI taxonomy): Eukaryota > Metazoa > Chordata > Mammalia > Pilosa > Myrmecophagidae > Myrmecophaga > Myrmecophaga tridactyla. The sequence goes on from PVIY010000069.1 coordinate 171,280, forward strand.
TATAAGGCCATAATTCTGAGGGTCTCACACCATCTCTATGACTGCTGCTTCTTAGGTCCTTTATGGTCCTATTTTAGTTTGCTAATGCTGCTGGTATATAATACATCAGAGATGGATTTGGCTTTTATAAAGGGAGTTTATTTAGTTACAAATGTACAATTCCTTGGAGGAAAGGCAGCTAACTTTCCTCCGGCTTTCTCTGCCATGTAGTAATGCACACAGTGATGTCTGCTGGGCTCTGTCTTGCCTTTGACTCTGAGCTGCTAAGCTCTTCTCTGATTCTTCCTTTTAAGGCTCCAACTTATTAAATTAAATGTCACTCATTGAGAAAGGCACTCCCCTTAGCCAACAGCAATGTAATCAGCTATGGATGAATTTCACATGCTGATGATTTAAGTCCATGGCAACATAACAACAGGGCACCATCACCTGGCCAAGCCGACTTCTGAACCTAACTACTACAGGTCCCAGATTTGTATCCTATCTGGTGGGGCTCAGAATCCAGTGCTTATCATGATTCTGTCTAGGAAGTTGCACTCTCCCTGAGAAATCTTAGCTATTTCACAGGTTTCTGTTATGTAGAAAGAAAACATCATCTTTAGAGTCAAATAGAGTTTACTAGGGTGATCGAAGGATCATCCGCATGACACAGTAGTCATCCAGGACAATTGTGTGAAGTATAATGCAGAGTAAATTTGTGAGTCAGAAAGTTACCTCCTATGTGAGGATATGAGAGCATGACCTGGATAACTGACAGAAAAGTGGTAAAATTATTAAGTTTGGTAGAGTAAATGTAGACCCTAAAAGAAGGCTGAAACATTTTTCATGAGAGCAGAACTAAGATAAATAGAAAATAGAAAATAAAACAAAACATTTCCTCTATGTCAGGTAAGGGAACTACCATAGAAATATATTTCACAAAAACAAATTTTATTTTGTATTGTTCTGTTTTGAATTGTGTGTGTGTGTTTGCTTTAATACACCAAGGTAAAGGGAAAATAAACTAAAGAAAACTAAAATCAGGTAAATGACTTCCCTTCACCTGCCATAGTTACTTTAAGATTCCCAGCAGAAATTTTTTTTTTAAATCAGAATTTTATTTTATTTTTTTCAAGGAAAATTGATTTTTTGGTGGGGGGTAGTTCTCCATAGTCCTGGAAACGAACCTGGGTCTCTCACATAAAGGAAATTGATTTTTATAAATGAAAATCAAAATTTAAATTGGAGGAAAATATGTGTCTTGGAGTTGATTGAAGGAGAGATGTAGATGAAATTAAATCACATATATCTAATTGGACTTGTTCATAAAATCATTTTTCAGAGCTAGTTTAATTCCCAAATATTTTGGCACTGAATTGCTACTGCTACAGAATTTATGAATCTAGAATTACATGCATATTTTATAATAAAATCATGTTTATGAAATGTTATTGGATACATAAATGATAGCTTAATAAAAAAGCAGTTAAGGATATCAAACACTTAGGAAAGAAAAAATAAATTATTTAAATACTTTATTTGATGTATAGTCATTTATCATTCTTCTCATATAGGACTATGAATTTTTCTGTAAGTAAATGCCCAACAACTACAACCACAATTAGCTCATTATGTCTTTTTTGTATTCATGATGCATAACTTTTTACCAATTTCTTTAAATTAAAGGTATCTGTTAATCTCAGTTTGAAATTTCTTTATTTTTATTACTTTCTATTATTTTTTACTTTTAATTACTTTCTATTGCTCTCCTTTCTTTAAAAATATTTTGCCCATGCATGATTCACACTTGATTCCTCGTCAAGTTTTTGCAAAGCACTCAACTGGTTTTCATACAAACAGCTTTTACTGTGCATTCACTGATGTTTCCTCAAGTTACATCAATGCATTTTCAGAAAACTGTCCACAGCAACAAAATAGTTTGAGCTAAATATAACTGACACCATGTAAACAGAGAACTGCACTGCTGGAACAGAATTATTCAGACACCCTATAGAATGGAGACTAACCAAAAGAGCTTAGTGTAACCTATAAATCATTCTGCATGGTTTATCAAATAAATGGCAAGTGTTTGTTAACCTAGGAGATTGGTTGAAGATTAGTAAATGACTATTTCTACTCTCTTCGATGGATTCTATAACTGCAGTCATAGGTTTCTACAACAAACACATATGAAACTATAAATGTGGAAAGAAGCAACAGGGACTGAGAAACAGCTGAATAGGTCTATGGCTATTTCTTTTTTCTATTTATTCTGTGTATCATGAAAATGAACAGACTCACAAAATGAATTAAGTTATTGAAATATTGCTTTGTGTTTTTTATTAGAATACTCTCTATTTTTAGCCAAAAATTTAGGTTTAACTAATGATGAAAAACTAGAAACAAATCTAGAATACTTTAGTGACTCCAATTATGGGTAGCCTATTATGAAAAGAAAATTCAGATTTTATCAAAAGATGAAGAGAAGAACATTAACAATATAACTTGCCAGAAGGTTACTTCAACATAATATAGAATATCATTGGACATTATTTAAACTAATTTAGATTGCTATATTTTAAGACACTAATTATCAATTTTATCCTGTAAAGCTACTTTAGAATATAATATCTGGGAGGTTGTGTGACAATATGGGCTGGGGACAGGTGTGGCGTATGTATGAATGCCTCCTTATTCCCTGGACACAACAATATTGAATATAGGCCAATTGATAACCCTATAATAGCATCTTAGTTTTCAAGTGAAAGAGTCACACTTCTCTCACTTTACATCAAAAGCTAAAAATGATTAAGCTCAGTGAGGAAGGCATGTCAAAAGCTGAGATAGGCCAAAAGCTAGGCTTCTTGTGCCAGATAGCCAAGTTGTAAATGCAAAGGAAAAGTTCTTGAAGGAAATTAAAAGTACTATTCCAGTGGGTACATGAATGGTAAGAAAGCCAAACAGCCTTATCGCTCATATGAAGAAAGTTTTAGTAGCCTTAATAGATGATCAAACCAGGCACAACATTCCCTAGGCCAAAGCCTCATCCAGAGCAAGGCCCTAACTCTCTTCATTTTATGAAGGCTGAAAGAGGTGAGGAAGCTGCGGACTGTGCAGTAATGTGGACAAGGGAAAGTTGGTTCATGAGGTTTAAGGAAAGAGGCCATCTTCATAACATAAAAGTGCAAGGTGAAGCATCAAGTGTTGATGTAGAAGCCACAGCAATTTATCCAGAAGATCTAGCTGAGATCAGATTTTCAGTGTAGAAGAAACAGCATTATATTGGAAGAAGATATCATCCAGGACTTTCATAGCTAGACAGAAGTCATTGCCTGGCTTCAAATCTTCAAAGGACAGGCTGACTTTCTTGTTAGGGGCTAATGCAGCTGGTGGCTTTAAGTTGAAGCCATTCCAGAAATCCTAGATCCCTTAAGAATTAGGCTAAATTTACTCTGCCTGTGCTCTATAAGAGGAAAAACAAAGCCTGGATGACAGCATATCTGTTAACACACAATTTACTGGGAATTTTAAGTGCATTGTTGAGACCTTCTACTCAGAAAAAAAAAGATTCATTTCAAAATATTACTGTTCGTTCACAATGCACCTGGTCACTCATGATCTCTGATGGAGATGTACATTGAGATTAATGTTGTTTTCATGCCTGCTAACACAATATCCATTCTGTAGCCCAAGGGTCAAGGAGTAATTTTGACTTTCAAGTGTTATTATTTAAGAAATACATTTTGTAAGCCTATAGCTGCCAGTGATTCCTCTGATGTATCTAGGCAAAGGAAATTGGAAACCTGCTGGAAAGGGTTTACTATTCTAGGCTGTTAAGAACATCCATGATTCATGGATGTACATCAACTTATCAACATTAGCAGGCGTTTGGAAGAAGTAGATACCAATCCTCATGGTATCTTCATCTTTGAAGGCTTCAAGACTTCAGTGGGGAAAGTAACTGCAGATGTGTTAGAAGTAGCACAAGAACTGGAATTCGAAGCGAAGCCCGAAGATGTAACTGAATTGCTGCAATCTCATGATAAAACTTGAATGGATGAGGATTTGCTTCTTATTGATGAGCAATGAAAGTGGTTTCTTGAGATGGAATCTACTCCTTGTGAAGATGTTATGAACATTGTTGAAATGACAACAAAGGTTCAGAATATTATATATGCTTAGATGATAAAGCAGCAGCAGGATTTGAGAGTATTGACTCCAATTTTGAAAGTTCTGCTGTGGGTAAAATACTAGCAAACAGCATCACATGCTATAGAGTGATCTTTTGTGAAAGGAAGCATTAATTGGTGCAGCAAACTTCATTTTGATCTGATGTTAAGAAGTTATCACAGCCACCACAATCTCCAGCAACAACACCCTGCTCGGTCAGCAGCCAGCAACTTTGAGGCAAGATCCTTCACCAGCAAAAAGATGAACATTCACTGAAGCCTTAGATGATGGTTAGCATTTTTAGCAATAAAGTATTTTTAATTAAGGTAAAAATATATATATAATATCTAAGGTAATCTAAAATGTATTGACTCAAATAAAATTCCTTTTTAAGTTATAGGAAACTAATACAATTATCAAATTAAAAGAATGACATAATAAAACATTTGTACTAGCTCCTCTTAAAGTGCATCTTTTATTGGCTCATTTCTGAACAATTTTAATACTAAGTCTGTGTAACCTATGGTCTGGGGATTTGTTTTTTGTTTTCTTATTTTATTTTATTTTTTGTCTTTTCGTTTATATGGGAATTTGTTTTGCGAATCATTTGTACATTATCGAATTCAACTGAAACCACGCAAAAGCATTTCCTACTATTGTGGGTGGTTTACATACATAAATGTAAGAGCAATTTACTTTATCAATTTAATGATTTCTGGTTGTTGTTAAAGGCTAATTACAAGTAACAACACTTATGAAAATTAATTCTGAGTAGTTTTATAAACTGTTTTTCCTTTTCAGAAGGGATTCAAATATTCAATTATGTTTTCCCTACTATTATTTTCATATGATTTCTCCCTTATTTTACTAGTACAGAACTCAATTAGAATAGCAAAAAACAAAAGAGAACAAAACTACATACAATATAGTTCCAGAATTGAAATTGGAATTCTGGTTTCCCAGCAAGCTTTCAATTTGCACTAGAAAGATGTAATATTCTGCCTTCTTCTACTATAGCTTTCTATTAGATTAATATTAAGTCTTTGCTGTGGGGCAAAAAAAAATTCATTTGGAAACTATATTGACTTAAAATATATAAAATAGATAATACATTTTGATCTGTTTTTAAGATTAATACATTTTTCTAAAAACAATATGTTCAATTTTTAATATATACTTTGTTTACTGTATTAGCAGATTTATATTTAATTTGCTGATAATTTAGCAACTCTATCCATGTCAGCCTCACTACTTTTACACTTGGTTTCCTTTGAAAATTAAAATCCTGACCTAGAAAACAAGTGCACTTTTCAGGGACACCAGCTTATGTTTGGTTGTTAGCCACCCGCTGTTCTGAATAAAACAGTCTACAAACTACTGACCCATGCCTTAGTATTTTCACCTCACTATATGTTTGAAACAAGTGTTTTCAAACCAAGCATTTTTCCACTGAGGTTATTCAGTTGAAGATCCCGTATTTCCTATAGATATAATTTATGTTTATAGATTTTTAAAACTAAATAAGTATCTATTAATGCAATAGTTTGATAATTATGATTTGAAAATGGCATATATTAACAGGCTATTGAACCATTGAACACTTTTAAATTTTGCAATATATTAAAGGACCTGTCTAAAATCCATTGTTTAAACTATATTATTCATGATAACTATAATGGCAGAATCTTATTAGCACTCAGTATATTTTAAAATCATTTGAATTATCTTACATTGTACCATTTACTTTGTGTTTATCCTTGAATCTTGTTAAGTAGCTTAGGTAATTAACCTTATACACCCCTTAAATTGACCAACTAAACTAAAATTAAATTTATAAATATAATTACTATACATTATGTCCCCATTTTTCCCCATTTCACTCAAAAATGCATTTAAATTGTTCTTTCTTCTCCCTCTGTTTCATTTCAAACCTACTTAACATCTACATAGAGCAAGCAGCTCATGGGGAAAAAGAAAAATAAACAAGTTGTGAAAAACTTGGGATATTTTTAAAGAGTAAGTTTCTTTATAATTGATTTATTTAAGCACCACCTTGCTCTCCAAAGGAAGTTGAGGCTCCTATCAGAAATAAAAATAACACAACAAGGTGAAAATAAACCAGGGAGGGAATTAGTAAAGGGAAATAATAGGAGAACTAGATAAAGTTGCCCCAGTAGTGAGCAGGAGCTGATGGGCTGCAGCTTTCTAGAGCTGATGAAGCACATATTTACCCAATCCCAGTTTCCAGTAATAGAAGGTTAGTAGCTTGAATGAGCATGAAATTGGGACACAGTACAAATTAGGGTTTTTTAAAAATTTTCATTGTGAGAAGAGAAGTTTAATAGCATATGACAGAAGCCACCCCACGTCCACAAAGATAAAGCATAAGATTGTCTGCTAGGAAATGGTCTAGGTCTACTCCATTACACAGACAAAATTTTAAACAAAATGACAAACTTATGTATCATAAGGCAGAGCCATGATAAATTCAGTTTATTTTATAAAGCAGACAAAATAATAATTTAAGTATGCATGGCACAATTGTTTTAAAGTTATGTGACATCCCAATGTATCCTACAAGATAAATTAGTGAAAGATATTCAAATGTGTAATTAATTGATATTGTTATTGATACAGAGGTTTTAGAATCAACTTAATTAGGTATCAGTACATGCATACCAAATAAAGTGCTGTGGGCTTCTTTAGATTTTCCTAAGCTATTTTCTTTGGTAATAAATAAGTATCTGGATAAATTTTTTGCTGAGATTACCTTTAGTAAATGACAATAAAACCACAATATTCATTTAGAAAATATGTATTTTTATATTTTTAGTTCCAAGTACCTTAAAAAGCTGTTTCAGATCATTAAAGTACAAGCAAAAGACAAGCGGTAGGGGATAAGAGTCTTTTTTTCCCTTAATGTTTCTGGTCTTTATGATACCATTCCTCCAGAGTCTCTCAGTGAGGATCAGGAATTATTAGAGCATTGAGTAGCTGAATACATGAATTAAGTTAGCAAAATTTAGGGTTTCTGGTCTCCAAAATGGGATATGAATGATATGTTAGTATATCTATATTGTATATTGTATAATATACTAGTATATCTAGGATATAGTTATTCCTATATTGTATTGTATATTATAAATATTTGATGTATGCATATCTACATGTATATTTTACAAATAAACAAACATATATTGGGTATGTATACTCAAAAATGTGTTCTGATAAGTACAAAATCAAAATATTTGGAGCTCTTTGACTTGTTTTTGTCTCAGGGTGAAAAACCAGGAAATAGAAAAAAGAAAAGAAAAAAAGATATCATACTGCTCTCTACACCATATTACAGAGTAGATTAATTAGTGATAGAATAACCAATTCTAAATATCACTTCTTTATTTTAAAGCTTAGTGCAATGAAAGTCTCAGACTTGCAATGTGTTAGGGAAAAAATGGCATTCAGTTTCAGCTGTGCAATAAGGGGTTAAGACCTTATTCTCTGGGGTCATTCTGACCTGGTTTCAAATCCTTGCATCTATTGTGGCCTTTAGAAGGAAAAAAAGTGCCTACAAATACTGTTTCTGTATGTTTCAAATTATGTTTCCATATCTATAATTTGATGTGGCATACAGGAGTGGAGAGTAATGTGATAGAGGAAGAGAACAGAACTTAAAAAGAACTTAAAGAAATGAAAAGATTAGACCATCTCAACAGTGAATACGGCTAAAGATGGTTTTAGTCAACCAGTCAGAGAAAACTTTAGTTAAAATAAGAGAATTATTTTCTGTGGCATTTATTTAATTTCAGCTTTTTTTAAAACCATCTATGCCTTAGATTCTGTTAATAAGTCATAAAAGAATCTACAGTATGCCTAGTTTCAGCTGGTTTTCCTATTACACATCTGGGGAAACAAACTAAAAAGCATCAATCATATTAAGGTGTCCTTCCTTTCATGCACACCATACATGAATATAAACCAGAATCTGCCCTGATTTCTGACAGGTTAAATTTGCAATAGAAGAAAAAGATCAGTAGACAAGACATCTAAACTCATGGTCTATCTCTGAATAAAGTACAGTCAGAACATAAACAGAGACACTGGAAAATTAGCAGGAAGACACTAAGAAAAAAAAATGCTGTTTTGTAATGCAGATATGCCCGTTCCATAAAAAGGTGGTTTGGCAGTGGGGTAGGGATACTGCCATTTTGTTTATGTTTAATGGGAGAGAGCAGCCTGAATTTGTATTAGCCCATTAAAGCCTAAACCCCAAAAGAGTATCTTTTCGGTTCCTGAGCAATACAAGAATGATATTTGCTGCCTCTTAAAAAGACAAGTGAAGGAAAAGGGAATTCCGACATTGGTTGTCTTCTTGTACTCCTAGGGTTTATCTTGGAGGCACCGTGGCCCTGGAAAAAATGATGAAATGAAAATTTCCAGTTTCCTTTGATCCTTATGAGGCAAGTTAGATGTAGGAAAAGACGTGATAGACCCTGAGGTACATGTAGATAGTGAAGAGGGGGGAAAATAGCTGCTCAGTTAGTTAGTTCATAGGCTTGCTAGACTAATTTATAATCTTTGATTTGAATGTTCGTTCAGCCTATCACAAAAGCCCACTTACAAGCCTCAATTTAAATATCTAGATAGCCTATCGCAATGGCCCATTTATAATCTTTAATTTACATGTTTACTAATCAATCACAGTGTACCAATACCTCAAATCCCATCTCTCTTTGTCCATATGCCAAACAACTTGCACCACTCTCCCCATCCCTTGAGTGTGTACTTTCTCTTCAATCAACTTTTCTCATTTGCTTATATCTGCTTGTCTCATCCTTGAATTACTTCTTGGGATGAGATGTTGAGCCTGGAAGGCCATTAATATCTTTCTCAGTGGAAAGGAAGATCCAGTTACATCCTTTTTGGCAAGCCAGCCAGGAGCAACTTCATAGGATAAATGAAAACCCTCAGCTATCCTAACTGGAGAGAGAGAGAGCTAAGTCTGTGTGAGTTGGTAAGCCACCCCATTTGTCTTGCAGTGAGAAAGCATGCCCTCTTTCTATCTGACCACTTACAGTGCTACTCTCATGACCTACTGTTTTTTTCTCTCTGGGGCTTTCCAGCCATCCTATAGCCCATCATGGCCCCTCGAGCCTGGGTTTTGGTGAGTGCTGTAATATTGGTGGCAGGGGAGGTGGTGACCCATGAGGGGATTTCTCAGGTCATCAACAACCTCTGCCAAGAGAACAGTACCACACAGGTCAGTCAGCCCTGGACCAGACCCCTCAGGCCCACCAACTTCAGGATACTCTTTGAAAGCAGCCCCAGTGGGAAAGAAAGGTTAGCCAGCCTGAGCAAAGAGTCCAGCAAGGAGGGAGCCATGTGAAATACCCTGGACAAGCAGCACAGAGTATTTGCCTTGCCATGCAGTCCCTGGGTTTGCTAGCTGTCCTGCAGAGGTGAGAATGAAGTGTGGCCTTGGCCCCAGCTTACCACTAACATCAGGAGCAGCAAGCATGCAACTATGTTCCCTCCACTGCACCCTGCTAAGAGTCCACTTCCACCTCAACAATCTTTTCAAGATGGTCACAGATGAAGGCAACAGGGGTTTTATCTTCAGGAGGCTACAGAAGAACTTTTCCGGCAACAGTCACATGGTCCTGAACAACGCGAGGGGTCCTGAGTCTGCTCAAGAGGAAGATGGTGATGACAGAGTAAGCTAAAGAGGAACTGACTCCTTCCTGGGCCCTCAGGCTGAAGTGGGACCTTCCACCTTCTGTGTTGGGCTTTTGCCACCTCAGTAGCCACAGTAACACATGCCCAGCATGATGGAAGGGGCCTGGGACCAGCAGTCAGCCTGGACATCAGCCCCAAGAAGATGAGCCCCTCCCACTTATACTGAGGCCATCTTCCTCACTAATGCCCCATGCGAGTGGCCCCTGTCCTTCAAGGCATGCCCATGGGCCTCCATGATGGTCTATGATGATAGCAGTAGAAATGGGTACCAATAAAACATGCCCAGTGGGAATTCAGTAGGATCAACATCTACCACAATGCCACCAGTGACACATTTAGAGTCATTAGGTCAATTATTCAGTGACTAAAGGGCTGAAGTACAATCAGGCAAAAAATACTTCCACCAGTGGCAAGATGCCCACCAGGTCTAGTGCTTAAATTCTGCAAGTAAGAAAGAAGTGACCATATTCTCCAATGCAATGCTGTTTGCCCTGAACAGCAAGAAGGAGGCCCCTCCACCCTGCGTCAGGCACAGAATGGCCCCTCTTCCCATGAGATGGGCCTCCATAGAAGACAAGTGATGGAGCAGTAGCAGCAGCAGCAGCAGCATCTGGAGTCTGTACAGAGAAGGACTTCAGCTACAGGGCCCATCTTCCCACCATGACACCCATCATCTGCAGCCAGGCAGCTGGAACTTCAGCAGCAAAGTAGTGCCAAGGGGGCAAATATGGACTGCGGCATTGTGGCATGATCTGGGGGCTTTGGGGATGAGTTATATAACTTCCTCTGGCTGGAGCAACACTGAGTGGTCCACTCCTGGTGCCTCTGGCATTGGCTCTCTGGTTCTCACCCATCCAGGGTTGGCCTAGACCACTGTTTCTTCACTTTGCTATTGTTCTCTTGGTGCAGTTGAAATTTTGACTGGCCTTTTTTCTTGGGGAAGCTGCTTGTGTTGGGTTTGTTTTCATTTTCTTATAAAAGATTTGTGCTGCAAGGGACAGAGGGAGTCTTACTCCTGGCCCTGTCCTATAATATGTCCATACCTAGAGCCCTTTGATTGCCAGAGAAGCATACTAAGCCATGTACTTCAATAAGCCCATTTTCCTTCTTGCATGTTCTTTCCCTCTAGTTTGATCATGGCAACAACCAGGGCTGGCACCTAGGAGATCATCTCCCTAGAGTATCTTTATTTGTGGCAAATCCTTTCTATTCTCATAGGCAGTGATCTAGGCATGGACACTCAGAAACACAAGTGGGTCAGCTCAGCAACTTTGGCATAATACCAGGCCATCCATCTCCTGAGCTTTTGAGGACCCTGAGGGATTCCTGGGGATGCTCTCGAGGGATCAGTACTCAAATGGAAGTCAGAGACGGATACAGAAATCTGCCTTTTTCTCTTTCTTCCTTAGAAACGGGTAGTGCTTCCCATTGGGATGATTCCATCTGACAGTCCATTGGGCTGCCTGCTATGAAATTGGGATGATCTTCCCACCACAGAGCCTAAAAGGAAAAAGTTTTTTTCTACTGCAGTACTGTATATCCACAGTAGCACCTCAAGGATGCTGATGTGGGCCCAAGAATGGAACAATCAGCTATAATCCTATTCTACTATTAGATCTCTTTTGTAACAGGGAGGGAATGTGGCAAGAAATTCCTTATGTACAGCTTTTCATGGCCTTATATCAGGACAAATCGTGATGGCTCTTGCAAATTATCTTACGCCCAAGAGGACTCTCATGACCCCTCTTCACGGAAGGTGGCAGATATTTTAGATGACTCTCTTTAAGTAGCCCTCTCCATTACAATCCTGTTTCAGAAACTGAAGAGCTCCTAGATCACCCTAGCATTGAGACCTCGGGCCCCTCAACACCCTCTTCACCTCTACCTTATCCTAGCCTTGTAGTTCACACTTGCAGTGGGGCATCACACCACGCCATGGGGCAAAAAGGAAAAGAGGACAGTGTATATCCCATTCGAGAAGTGGCAAATGGGGATATGGGACCCATCCGCAATCATATGCCTTTTTCTATGGCTGATCTGGCACAGTGTAAGAAACAGTGAGGGAGGTTCTCAGAGTATTCTTCAAAATGTATGGAGGAATTTCAAAACCTGGTATAAGCCTTTGAATTCATCTGGGGGGATGTGCAAGTCATTCTGTCCTCTTGTTGCACTCCCAAGGAGAAATGTCGAGTTTTGACTGAAGCATAGGGCCACCCAGACCAACTTGCAGGCTAGCAACTTGCCCAGTATGCAGCAGGAGTAGCAGCAGTTCCAAATATCGATCCAAATTGCAACTACCAGAGGGGTCAGGCAGACTTGAAAGCCGGGGACCACATGATAACTTATCTAACAGAATGAAAAAGTATATCATCAAACTTGTAAATTGTAATATGTTATGGGATATAACACAGAAGGGTAAGGAAAACCCTGCTCTATTTCAGGGAAGGCTGGTGGAAACCATGGAAAAGTATACCCAAATAGACCCTGACTCTCCGGATGGGCAAATAATGATTAAAATCTATTTTATTGGCCAGTCAACTCTCAAAGAAGGAGGAAACTCAGGAAACTGTCCCCTGGGCCGCAAACCCCTATGAATGATCTCATTGACACTATTTTTTTTTCTGTTTTTAACAACTGGGAAAGGTCTGTGAAGGAGGAAAAGTAAGGAGAGAAGGAACAAAGCTTGGCTTTTAGTGCTTGCTATGAATGGCAAATGGCCATGTCGGGGCCACTCAGGGCAGAAGCCAACTGTATTCTTCTATACATGTGGAAGGCTGGGGCACTGGAAGTACAAGTGTCCTCAGGGATGGCAAGAACCCCCAGGGCCTTGTCCTAAGTGTGGGAATGCTGGACACTGGGCCTGGGAGTGTTATTGTGTCCGAGAGGGGAGTCAGTGCCCTCCTGAAAGTCTTGATGACCCCTTCTGAGTAAGACTGAGGAAGCGCAGGGCTGTTCGTGGCTCCCTGGACATCACTGAAGAACATACATTTTGATGAGACCTGGGTGATCTTCAGAGTGGCAGGTAAGACAATTGATTTTTTAATTGATGTAGAAGCCAAGTTTCCTGTTTTGACCTGACACTCAGACCCACTGTCTCCATAAACCTGTCCCAATGTAGGGATATATGGGAAGCCTAAGGCCAGGACCTTCACTCAGCCCCTCCTGTGTTGAATTGGAAGCATATTTTTAAAGCACCAGTTCTTGGTAGTACCAGAATGCCCCAGCTCCCTTCTAGGAAGGGATCTCCTTCACTTCCTGGGGGCTACGTTAAGACTAGTAAATCTGGGTATTGTCTACCTCTTGTTTGTCCTGAGGCCCTTACTTAATCAAGGTTTCTTAATATCCCAAAAGAAATCCTTAAGAAAATAGGCCTGTCTGCGTGGGATGAAGGCATCCCAGGGTAAGTCTGCCAGGTAGCCCCAATCTGCATTCAGACCAAGCATGAAGTGACCTTTTCTTATGGAAAGTCAAATCCCTTTAAACAAAAAGGTGAAAAGCCTCCAGTCGATTATTAAAAATTCCTTAAAAAACAACTCTTTCTTATTTTTGTATTTTTTATTGTTCCAAGGTGTATTTCTTAAATTTCAAACTCAGTGAAGGAAATAAAATTGTATTAAAAAAAAATAGTGTAATCTCACAAATTGAAGAAATCCAGGAATAGTCTTAATCCCATGTCCTAGTTCTCAGTCCTAGATTTAAGAGACACATTTTTGTATACCTCTTCTCCTTGACTCTCAATACCTATTTGCTTTTAAATGGCAAGGACTTAAGCACAAAATTCCTGCTCAGCTCTCTTAAAAATTGCTGCCCCCCAAATAATCTCCATACCTGTAAGAATGCCTTAGCGGCAGATTTTACTGACCTCCATTGCCTCAAAGCTCAGTTTTGCAAGGTGTTAACTTTTTAAACTAACATATTCCTAGTGTAAAAGTGAGTTTTGTATGTTGCAGTCATTGTTAACTGAATAATTATAGAGAGATGAAGAAAGTTTAAGAAAATGAATTTTGTAGTCAATGATGACTACAAGTCCTGGATGGATATAGAAAATTATAGAAGCTGTAAAAAGTGAATTTTGCAGTCAGTTCCTGGTTGCAAGGCTGAGATGGATATGGAAAATTGTGGAAAGTTTGAGAAAGTATGCTTTGTTTATACCTACTATTAACTGAAGAAGTTATAAAGAATTTACAAAAATGAATTCTATCATAATCAATGCTGCTGTCCATTAAACTGCTCTGAATAAAAAGTTATAGAGAAGTTTTTCTTAACCATCTGAGTACTTTGTTTAAAAGATAAAATTTTATATCATATCAGAATAATATTCTTGTTGACATTTATATTGACCTCATCATCCTTTATTTCAGAAGACAAGTCTTTGCATTCTAAAGGAAAACTGTTAAAAAAGCTCCGTTCTCCCACCTTATAAAAGTGAGGTGCTAACATAATTTAACATATTAAATATTACAATTTCTATCTCTCTGTTAAGCTACATTTTTCATATTTTCATAAAATTCCCAGAGACTTGGCAGTGTTCTCACTGTCCATGTTGTATTTTGGGGCTAATCTCTATCATGTTGAGAGTCGCAGGTAACGAAGACAGCAAAATTTACTTGTTGGTTGCACTACTTTACTCCGGAGCTTCCCTGGCAGTTCATATGGTTCAGGTAGAGATCAGGGCTTCATTTTCAGCAAAAAGGACTTTTACAAAGAAGCAATAAGGCAAGTATAAATTATGTTCTACCTGTTGATTGGTGTAGCCCTTACGGATGTTGGAGGTAAAGTAGGGTAGAGCTTTTGCTATAGTTTGTGGCTGATGGTCTCAATGTTGAAAAACTATAAAATGCTTTTATTTCTAAAATTAGTTTTATTAAAGCTTGGATTGTAAGTTCTTATGGTGGTAGTTCTGAAATGCTTTCCTCTTTGTATGACCTATTAGCTCCCTGAAATTTTAAATATATGTATGATACCTGAAACACAAAGTTAAAATACTCCAGCTGGGAAAGTCAGCATACTCCATACAGCAATATGTGAATGATGCTAATCTAATTTGAACTAATGTAAATCAAAATTCAGAGTAAAAAATAATACTGTATGTATTCTAAAGCTTTAACTTCTGTGCAAAATAAAAAAAGAACAATCCCATCTTTATATCCCTGTTTGCTTCAGCACTGAGAACTGATTTGGGAATAAAGGGCTTAGTCTCTATCCATCAGTTTCATCATAATCTTTCCCTTGAATTTCTTGCAGCATAGCAACCATGGCACAGGCTTTAGGTATCTTCCAAACTCAGGTAGAGTCCCTAACTGCAGTGGTACTTCAAAATAAACATGTCTTGGACTTGCTCACAGCAGCCCAAAGAGAAACTTGTTTCTTCTTAAAGGAGGAATGCTGTTTCTATGTAAACCAATCAGGAAAACTCCAACAAAACATCAAAGATCTAATAGATCAATTGGAAAGTCTCCATGAAATATGAGGACAGATTAAAAATGGCTTTCCTCCTTCCTCAGCCTGTTTTCTTAGGTTCTTCCCTCATTGGAACCTCCCATTCCTCTACTCTTCCTTCTTTTATTTGGATCATTCATCTTTAAACTTCTTGTCAAATTTGTCTCCACCAGGTTACAAGCCTTTCACAATAAATTCATGCTGACTCATGATACATTGTCCCCCTTGACACTGAACAAGGGCCCCTCCCCTTCCTAACCCACCTTCAGTAGCCAGAGCTACCTACCTATCAGGTAGGGACTTCAATTCCTGATCAGCCCGAAGAACTTCCAGAAGATAGACCATTACCACTTCGCTACCCCTTAAGAATAAGGGTTTACAACTCTTTCAGGGGGAGTTGAGGCAGGTTTCACTATCCAAATAAGTTAGTGGTTTGTTCCATTCATCTGTGATTACATGTTATTAAACAACTATTGTAGCCACTTTTATTTTCACTTAATTGGCCAATTTTTCACATCTTAGCATCTTAGGCATATAAAATACAGCATTCTTTTTTTTTGTATACTATATGGCAGGGTCACATTTCATTATTTTTCCATGTGAGTATCCCATTATTACAGTACCATTTGTTGAATTGTTTGTTTGTTTTCTTGTTTGTTTTCTTGCTTGCTTTTGGGAAGTGCTGGACTGGGAATTGAATACTGTATGGAAGGTGAGAATTTAACCACCGAACTAGCCTTGCATTCTCAAATGTAAGAAACATTTATTAAACACACAGTATGCTAAAATACTCTAAGTAATGGTCTATAAATATGCAAATGATCCTTGAAAAACCATGACAACCTATTATTACCAATAATTTATAAGGACAAATGTGTACGAAGCTGGGTAAATTTATAGAAAAGAGATTTATGCTACATGGGAGAGAGAGATTATCTAAACCCTGAAATGAATTACTAAGGAGTTACATTTTTTAAAAGCTCTGAATTTACAACTTCAGCTAGATGAATACGGCATTTGTTCGGTTTAAGCTGCCAGAATATTCAATTACTGATAAATTGGAAAAGATGATTCAGGCAATAATCACACGTTACCTGGTTCATCTTACCACTTATTATGTGCCAGATTTTAGTGTCACCAAAAAACACTGAACACATTAGAGACATAAAGTAGTGCTTTTCAGACAAATAAACGGAGTCCAAACATGAACGTCAGTATTACCAATCCATACTGAGGACAGAACAGTACAGAATTGACCGAAATTGGAAATGAAGGGGTAGGATAGATTTAAGAAAAACATCTGAGTTCTTAAAGTTTGTGAAATGCTGAAATTTACATAGTTTAACACTTTGAAAATTATTAAATATATCCTAGTTGAATGCATTATTTCAGCAAAGGGGGCACTAAAATATTTGTAAATTGATACAAGATATAGCAGGAAGAAATACTCAAGTCTGATGTATTTTACTGCTTTAGGGAAATTTTAAATTTTCTTCTATATTTGTATATGTACAGATGTATGTGTTTGTATAGATATATAAACACATTAGAAACCCAGGCAAACAGTGTTAGTCTAGTAGATCATGGAATGGTTATGGCATGAAAGAGTTAATATGGCTGTTTTTCACAAGGGTAATAAATGGCCTGAGTAAATCTTCTGCTCTGCTAGCCTGCAATCTCTAGCGCAGCATTCTGTTTCCTTGGCTTAAATGAGCCCTGGTGATTTGCAACATAATCGCACTTTTCTGACACCTAATTCACAACAAAGGATTGATTTAGGGACTTTGAATACAATTGCATTACTTTAATTTTTGCTGTGCGATGTAACAATATTTTAAAACAAACTAAATAATAAAAGGAAAATTTTAAAGATACTATTACCAATAAGTTCTTTATATATCCAAACTTTATAACAAAGTAGAAAATTTGGGGTGAAAGTTTTAGTAAAATAATTTTTACTTATAGGTATATTTGGTGAATGTGAATCCTCACTATGAAAGAGTGAAAGGGAAATCTGTTTGAAATTTAAAAATAAAAATAATCATCATGAAAATATATCACATGCTTATGGCAAAACCTCATACTCCCATGAAGTGGACATTAATACCATGCATATTTTAGAGATGAGGAAATTGAAATATAGAAAATGTAAGTAGGTTGTCCTAGGCACACAGAGAGAGTAGTAGAGCTGGGATTCAAAGTCAGGTGCTTTGGCTTGGGTGGTTTTAACCTTTACACTATTAACAAAACAAAGGCCAAAATAATGATACTTTCAATGGCAACACCATTTCCTGTTTACTATTCTATGGCATACTCAGCTAAACACTCTTTGTCCATTATCTCATCTTATCCACAGAACAAGATGTCTTCTCTCCACAGTTTCATTTGGCCCGTTGGAGAGGAATCATTTCCATAACACTTCTTGCACCTTCTCCTCACTTGTTTTTAGTCCTCATCCACAAGATAAATGCTAATGTGATGGTAAGGTCTTGACCAATTTATGGGCACTATCTCTCAAGAGCAGGTAGAATTACTGCGACTTAAAAGCCCCAAATCAGTCTTCATGTGCTCCCATTCTGTTTCCATGTGGTAAACATACCCAGCATGTAGGAATGGGCCAACCATCATCTTTGTGTGCCTGATTAGAAAGGTCAACTAAAATCTTCTTCACAAACAGCCATTTTATGTCATGGAAGTACAGATTCAGAAAGAGGTCACACTAGACTTCTAGGATAAGTCTCCTGTACCAGCCAAGCTTCCTAGTACATCTAAAAGCATCTGCATGTTCCCCAATTTTTAAAAAGCAGCATAATTTATTTTCTCTTTAATTATGGATGCTCTTGCTTTTGATCATTTTGCAATTGGCAAATCCAGAAGTGAAAAAGCATGAATGGAATCATTCAAGGAAAAAAAAATGTTCTCCCTTAATCTTAACAACTATTTTATAGAGTAGAAAACAGAGACTGGGGGTTTAAGCAATTCACCAAGGTCTCAAACAAACAAACAAGTATAAAGAAGAATGGAAAAAACAAAGGGATTTTCTGATATATATGAAATTCCTTCCCCCCGTCAAAAGAACCAAATTAAATAAATTATATTAGGTTCCCTAATTTGCTTACAAGTGGGCTTTAATTTTGTACTCTAGAATAGGCTATTTTAAACTTGGCATACTCTCCCAATGCCAGCTAGTAGTTTAGAGTATAATTATATGCCTATTCTATTTCAGGGAAGTCCTCTGATCTTATGGTGAAGGAAACAAACAGCAGAGCATAGCGAAGCTCGGGTCTTTACTGTCTGCCAGCTTGGAACACCACACCCTTCCCTATTTCAGTGGCCCCACAGATCTCATGCTATCCCTGTTTGCTCAGCGTTAAATTAGTAATACAGGATTTGAACTATCAAGACCTAATTTATTTTAAATTCCATGAATATAATTTTTGAGAACTAATTTACACTAAAATTAAACATTTATATATATATTTTTTACATCTGTTAGGTTTCTGTTTTCCTGCAAGGCGCATACAAGCTGATTTATAATCGCCCTAATGAATAATAATTTATTGCTCTTGTACATCAAGAAGCTCAGAGTTGGGCAGTACAGAGCTGGTATAGTTGCTCAAGATGCCTTAATGGGCTGCACACGTATTCTTTACTTTCTAGTACTACTGTCCTCCTGGGCACATTAAAGATTGTAGGCACTTTCCTATGCACTATTCATAAACTAGGCAGGGCCATATGAATAGTTCAGGGCAATAGACTAGGACAGAAAGACTTGTGCCACTTTCAAGCTAAGGCACTGAACATCCTCTTCATGAACATCTTTTTCTCTCTTCTCCTGTCTTCCTGATTTGGAAGCTAACTACTAAAATGACTATTGCAAAATAGCAGCAGACTGAATCCCTGGATCACTGTTTAAAAGGCTTGATTGAGAAATAAACCTTTGTTTTATTAAGCCCCTGGGACGTTTAGTTAATTTTACACTCCATAATCCAGCCTCTGACTGGTATGCATGGCTTTCATCATGAGACTTGCTATCATTCTAGCCATCACTACCTCATTTCAGGTAGGATGGTAGGGGAAAAGTTAAGGAGAAAAGGTCCAAAGGAAATTCTAGCCAGGTCTTCAAGTTGCTCTCCTAGAAGGCAAACTCAGTGACTTGCATGTAAATCCCAGGATTGTTCCACGTGGCCACGGTAGCAGTGTGAAAGTGAGGAACACTGAATCTTTAACTGAAAACTCAGCCACGCTCCAACCATCGGCATTCTGTCAGTGAGAATGAAGAGAAAATTGACATTATGGAGTCAACCTATAACATCTGTCACAATCTTAATAGGACTTTCTAGGAAATAGTTGTTTCTAAAAATTTCAAGGGCCCCTGCTTTCCAAATCATTGTAACTGCTTCTTGATCGCTCTCAACTTTCAACCTTCATGGCCATTACTCTCTTTTTGAAAATGTCTCCTCTTCTTGCTTCCATATCAATCACTTTTTTTCTGGGTTCTTTCCCTTCTTCTTTTACTACATCCCAATTTTGTTCACAGCCTCATTTCCAGCCCAAACTCTAAAGTTCCCCTGCCTTCTCTGCTCTTATTACTCCACTTACTTCCTTTGGTCTCATCTACTCTTATAGCTTCATTGATGACTCTCCAAAATTGTTCTCAGTCTCTCCTAAATATTAAACATCACCTGGCAGCAATTTCTTGCCTTAGTCATTGGAAAGCCAACACTTAAAGAACTAAATGTTTTTCTTCCTATTGAACTCCTCCTTTTCTATATGCCTCATTTCATTTAGAATCAGAAACCTGAAGTCATACTTGGTTTCTTCTTTCTTTATTCCCCCTTACTTCCAACTGATTTGCAAATCCCAAAGATGTTCTCCTAAGCTAAATTTAAATCACTATCCTCATCCTTAACCTGGTACAACTTGATTGATTCTTATTCTCATGATCACCCACAGGGACTAATTTTTCAAAGCTGTCATCCTTGCCTACCTTCTCTCATCCTCACTTGATTGCCAGTGATCCTTCCAATAGCAATTCTGATTGTGTTACTCATCTGTTTAGAATCCTTCTGTGTCCTCCTCACCCCATGTAACCTTCAAAGTAAAAGTCAAATGTATTAGCAAGATATACTAAGCTCTTCATAATATCCCTGGAATTTTCCTTTATAAGGAACCAAAGTGCATACTATACTTTAACCATATTAGACTTCTTAGATTTGTTCAGCTGTAGCATGCTATTTCATCTCTTTGAATCTTTAATATTGGTTATTTCCATTGGGAGATCTTCCTCCATAAATCTGTTCCATTTCTGCATGTTTGCAAGCAGAGACACTGACTTCTTTCCTTCCAGACTTTTTTATTACAAAAAGCCTTGGAAGGTAGAGATGGTGTTTTACTGCAGAAGAATGGGCAGGCAATTCTGTATAAAATATTCAGCTTCCTTCAGCTCAGTGTTTATCTCCTATAATACAGCCTACTGCAAATGCAGGTGCCATTTGGTTCTCTTTGTGTCTTTTGTGGGAAACCAGTACAAAACTGATGTTCATCTTGCTTTCTGTACCATAAGTGATAGAGTCTTATGCCTTTAAAAAGTCTCATGTCTTCTCCTGCATGTTTGAAACTGCGGTAGGCTAATTTGTTAGCTGGCAGGTAGGATACAATCTCTGACACTTCATAGTTCTTAACAGTGTTCTCCATTGGGAATGTTGCGTAAATACATTTTCACATACTCCCTAGTCCTTTCCTCCTGATTAGCAATCCTTTCTTCAACACTTTGCTGAATGTACACCTTTTGTGAATTTTCCCTTAACTCCGTAAGCCAGTTTCCTTCTCTGGTACTCCAAATATACTCTTTGCATACCTCTATGAACTTCTGATATTTGTTTATTTTTCTGTATTCCTTGCCAGATTGTGATCTTCTGTTACGTTTTATGCATTTTTTTTTACTGTATGCCCCGAATAGTACCTGGTATGTAGTAAACATTAGATGCCTCTCTCTTTAAAAAATGAAATTATCTGTGGAAGATTATGGTACATGTGTGCACTCAAAATGTGACTTAAAGCCATTCATAAGCACATACAAATAGAATAGCTTGCTTTTTTGTTGGCCCATCATCACTAATCTCTCTTTCCTACATGAATCAACACTTTATTCTCACTATTTCTCTAAATTTGTAATTCATTATTAATTCCATCTTCTTAAGCAAGTTGCCTGTAATTATAATTGTCTTTCTAAAAAAAGAAAATGCAACAGCTGCACCTACTCTGAAAATGGATCCTTGGAGAATGTAATTAAGTTATTTCAATTTGGAAACTGAAAATTATCAAGAACTATGGGATGTATAACCTTAAGGCAGACCTTTCCACCAAGTTTTTAATAGTATATCATTTTTAGAAACCTAGGTAACTAGAAAATCAGAATGTAAAATTTTTGTATGCTCTAATCAGAGCTTAAAATGGAATTATGTATCATTTCATCTTAAACTCTATGGTTGGTTAGAACACTTGGTAGAACACAGAGCCAAGCACGCTAAGGCCATGTGTTTATTACTGTTGTGGTATGCTTTACAGCTTAATACATTTTGTTTTATGGTCACAGAGTTTCCTTATAATCTGGAACAAATATTTCACACCTCTATTTCTAAGGTCACAAAACTATTCTGAAAAGCAAGCCACCATAAATTTCTAATCTCTCCAAAAAAAGTCCATTATAAGGGCTTGAACTATTTCCTATAGATCATGACTTCATATATGAAAACAGAATTATTTTATAATTGTGAATTACCTTGAAGGGAAATAAGAATTAAATACTCCTTAATATTATTTTTAAATATTCAAGTAGTATGTTCAAATAGTGTCTACAAATGTCTAATGCA
Organism: Myrmecophaga tridactyla; assembly: GCA_004026745.1. Lineage (NCBI taxonomy): Eukaryota > Metazoa > Chordata > Mammalia > Pilosa > Myrmecophagidae > Myrmecophaga > Myrmecophaga tridactyla. Next base: position 193,476 of record PVIY010000069.1, read on the forward strand.
ACTTATTTCTTAAAATTTTGCTATATATTGACCATTGGCTGGATGAGCAATTTATAACTAACTAACTGGCTGTGTTCCAAGCACTGTTTCTAGGCAAATTGTTGGCTAAGGAAAATTTTATTTGACCATATAATGTTAGTAACACTTGGGATTGTCCATGAAAATAGAAACTTGTCATTAAAAGATAATTTAATAATCATCTAGCTGAACAGCTATTGATGGCATGAATCATCTATTGAAAATAATCAGTTATCTATCCTCTGGATGAGTCATTTTAAATATAGGATTTTATTGTCTCATAAGCAATCATCACTTTTATTTTATTTTTGAGGGGGAGAGGAAGCACTATTCATTTTAAATATCTAATTATCTTGGCCCAAATACTTTTCCTGTAATATTTTAAAATTCTTAGCCCTACTTTTCCCACTATTCATGCAGGGTAGGTATAATTCCCCCCATTCAATCAATACTTTACACATCTGAAGAAGTCCTACACGGCCATCCAAAGTGTTTAATTTTTTATTCTTAAGATCACCATGAACTAGCTTCAGTAAATAAACATTTCCAGTAGTACTAGACTTAGTGAAGTTTTGTCTAACTTATTTTTCTTCACCAGAGAGATACAGGGCTGAATATTTGAAAAACTCTTATTGAAGTCAAAGCTGATGAAATGTGCCTATGATATTCACGGTTACTCTTTTATCTCAACCAACTTTAACATCATCCAATATTATTAAGGTTAAAATTTTGTATTGAGAACATAAAAGGTGGGTAACTTGTGTTAAATTATGCTCCTTAAATAAAAGATGATTTCTCAGGGGAAAACAGTACATATAGAAAATAGAATCAAGTGGTCACAATTTCTTCTGGTGTCTTTAACTAGGGTGACCCTATAAAGGATTTCACTAGAAATCTTCTGAAACTTTAAGAAGCTCTATAAATTTTTTTTTTAAAAAGACAAAAACATTATTTGTAAAATGAATTATAAACTCTTGAGTCTTGATATGTGTGATATGGAAATAAAACATGGAAATAAAAATTGTTCAACTAGGATTTAATGTCATTCATGGTTACTGGATATACAAGTTATCTATACAGATGTTTGGATTAAGAATCCCCATAGACAGATTAATCTTTGGAAGTTCATGTCTAGTCACCACAGTTATTGATAGTATATCCTTTGCTGCCGCTGTTAAGGGCAAACTCATGGAATGATTTTAACATGGGCCTAATACTTCACAATTTCCATTCTGACTTAATGCATGTAATAAATTAAAGATAGTGGAAATGTCATAATGTCCATAAGGTGAATATTAAAAAATTCTTCAGTTAGAGGCAGTTTGGCTATCATAAAATGTAAGCCATCTTTTCATGAAATCTGTAAAAGAGGGAGGAAAATTATGAGGAATGTAAAATCCAGATATATTGTCTGTTGCTTAAGCTAACCCCACGTTTTGGTGGTAAATCTAGTGCAGACTTTAGATAAGAACTTTTTTATTTTAAAAAAGTATTTTAAATAGTCTTTTTAAAGTTAAGGTTTTAGAACTAAAAGTTCAATGAACTTGATCTCTTTGAATCATATCCACAATTTCAAGAGAATAATGGATCCCATGTAAAGCGATAGAAATAGGACTGTAAAACCATGGTAATAATAATGTGGCCATTATTTTATTATGTGGGAAAGTCTAGGAAAACATCATTTATTTACAATTATAATGCCAGTGGACAAACAGCATGGCTAATCATTCAACAAATAATGCATCCTATTATTTATAAAGAGACAGTTTCAGAAAGCTAAAACAACATACTTAAAGTTTAATGAAATTATAATGATGAAGATGATTGCTGGATAGGGAGGGTGTTTGTGGCTATAAATGGTTAGCTGAGGCCGTAGAACTGCTATCCCTTGACTGTGGTATTCAACCAGGTCTACACCCATGAGGAAATTGCAAAGAACTAAATACACATACACATACACACGCACAACTGAGTACAATTTCCTGGTTGTGATATTGTACTACAGTTGTGTAAGATATAACCACTGGGGACATTGGGTGAAGGTTATACAGGTTTTATTTCTTACAACTGGCTATGAATCTGTAATTATTTCAAACTAAAAAACTTTTTTAAAAAACCTACAATGGAGGAAAAAAAGGAGTAAAAGCAAGAAAAAAAAATCCAACTACCACATAAACAAACAAAAAGTTGTTAAAGTAAAATCACTATGCCACCACACTATACACAAACAGTGATACATTATACTTCCTATGAAAAAAGGCTAACTTTCAACATTTAAATTAGGAGGTGAATTGGGTCTTAAAAGAATAGGGCTTTTTAGGGAAGGGGATTATTTCAGGTGATGTGGACAGTGTGAAAAACAAAACAAGATGAGTAGATTTGTACAGCATTTTAAAAGAAAACGAAACTTCTTTGATGCTGGTCAAGTGATCTTGAGTAGCAACTAAAATCTGAGATGTGGAAAGGGATCCAAATTATGTAAGGATTTGCATGTCAATCTATGGAATTTGGAATTATTCTTGAAGGCAATAGAGGCCAAGGATTTTAGCCATGTAAAAATAAGTGAAACATAAATTAATCTAGAATTCATGAGAAGTGGGTAAGAGAGTAGCGTTTAGAAAGTCTAGTTAGTAACAACTGGAAACAGAAAAAGAAAGGTACAGAGATGCTGGAGAAAATAGTCACAGGGAATGTGACGAAAGGAATTGATATGAAAAAAATGCCAAAGAAATCAGTGACTGCTTAATTATTCATTGAAGAGGGCAACGACAGAAGTCAGAAATAGTATGGGACAGAACGGTAAGAATACATGTGTCCAATACAAAATAATATCTTTGGTTTCTAAAATGCCAGATTGAAACTTCTAGGGAGAAATTTAAAACAAAACTGAAAAAAAAAGAGGGATGAAGTTAGGAAAGACTTTCCTTCACTCATCAAAATAACAGTATGAGTAAAAATCTTATTCACATAAGTATACCTTGGGCAAAGTAAGACCAGTCTGACAAAGTCAAAACTGAAATAAGACTACAAAAATGCAGAGGCAGAATGCCATTTGTAATCACACCGGCTGTGCACTCAACACTCAGGAAAGTCATTTACATAGACTGATGTGATTGCCATACCCAAGGATTGTACTTTGTACCACTTATACAGCTATATTTAGTGTAGGGGATATACTCTTTCTCTTGTTTCCCATGTCATACAGATCCTTTTAACACAAATTAGAGATCAAATAGAAAGTATTCTCTTACGGTTCAATTCTTATAAACATCCATTGCCTGGTGTAGCATTGGTGGTGTAAATAACTTCAATTTAGTAAATTAAACACAAAACTCTTTCTGTGCCCCCAAATTCTCTTACATAACAAAAGATATTTTTAGAAGTTAATCATAAGAGAGCTCAGCCTACCTTTCATTAAAATACATGAGCCTAGAACTTAAATTGTATCATAACTTTTTTTCAACTTATCTTAGTCATTTTTGATGCTGTATTAATTCGAGGAAATTAATAGTTTCACTTGTTTCAAATTTTTGAACGCACATGTTAGCTTTTCATGAAGGTAGAAATCTTCATTATAAAGCCTATGATTTTTTTTTTCCTTCCTCTTGGGAGAAAACTAATCTGAAAATCTGATATCAAGAGTTATCTAACACCACTGCATCCTTTCCTTATTTTGAAAAGTAATAGTCAGGCAGAGGTGTGATCTCTCCTAAGAATTCCATTTACATGTAAATGCCATGCACAAAATACATTTGAAACACTACCATTGCATGGGGGAAGCACAAACTATCTTCATTCTAAAGGAAATGCTGCTCTGTGGAAGGATTTTTATAACTTTTTAGCAACTGCGATTCAGAAAAAAAAAGATATTTGAATGTAAATTTAGCATTCATCATTTTCTTAAACATTAATTATCCTTAAATCATCCTAATTATAATTCAAAATTAAAATTGAACAGGTGTTATAGATGGTAAGAAAATAATTTCGGACTTCTCAGACTGGAACTCTGAGCATCTTCACTCTTGTATAAATTTAGATGAAAGCAAATCTTATAGAAAGAATGTAACTAAAAAGCAGCCACTATAGGAATATCCAAATCTTTGCCTATTGAAGTTAAAATTCAGAAGTGCTTTTCCATTCAATATTGTTTTTTGGAGTTCTTCGAAGAGTCAGTAAGATCACTGCTTTAGTTCTCTGTTTTAACACTCTTCTTGGTGACTTGGGGGAAAATGCTCTTGCTCACGTGCTCTCTTACAGTGAAACTTGGAGTAGAGTGGTTTTCTTCCAAACCATATAAAGTATAGATCTTCAAGTCACAACAAACTGCCCTGATATTGTGAACGTTTCTCTCTCTCTCCACTCTATCGCCCCCAGATTGAGATGCTGTTTTACTTGGCTTGCCTGGCATCTTCTGTGTGCCTGTAAGTCAGAGGCTACATTTCACTGGGCTTGTCATTCTTCTCTTCTCCCATGGCCATGGGCAGGATCTTATTTTATCCTCCTCCTGTTAGCTCCTAGCATGTTGAAAACATGAACTTCAGAGCTTCTTAAAGAAAGCAGATCACTTTGTCCGGCCATTCACCTGTTCACAAGGGAAGATTCTGATCTAAAACATGGCAGAATGTCTAATTAAATCACACTGTATCTGCCTTACTAAGTAGAGTGATGTACAAGAGCATTTCTCAAGCATTTTATTTGAAACTGTTATCAAAATAAACGATACCTGGCATGGAATTAGGTATCCATATACATGCATATCATTATATTTCAATTTATAAATATTTATTATGCAACTGCTATGTATCAAACGCTATTCTAGGCATAAGATATAAATATCTTTATATTTATATACGTATTTATACACATCAATAAATGATTTTTCTTTGAGGTGCTCACCGTCTAGCAGGAGAGAAAGACAAATAAAATACTCACTAATACAATGTAATGAATACCATAATACAAATATCTGTAAGAAACTTAATGTAAAACAATATATGGGAATTATTCTGTAGGCACAAAAAGATTTTCTACTACTGTGAATATTTGCATTATAAAAAGCAACTGGATAGTAGAAGAATCTATCTGTTCTCAAATTTACAGAAGAGCTATTCCCCAATGTAGTTTCCAGCAAGATAAACAAATAAAACAGACAGTCCAGACCATGTAAATATATTTTCTTCAGCTATAGTTGAGACAACACAATAAAAACTCATGATTACATTTTCACCTTTTCAATATTTATTTCCAGCAACATCATTATTTCTGTTTTCTTAAACAATGAAAGAGAAAACTAGTAACAATGTAGTTCTATATCTTCCAATCTTTTCAGTTAAATTGGGAAATTTCAATTTAATTTTTGTATTTCCATTCATAATGTTGCTATTTATCTTTAAGTCCTTCATCAATAATCTAATCTATATGTTGGGGGTGAACTCCTGTGGAGTTTGTCCAGACCCTCCATCGGAATCGTCGGCATCACAGCCTGCCCTGCGGATTTTGGACTCTGTGCTCCCATGGTCACATGAGACACTTTTATAAATTTTATATTTGCAAGTGTTCCCTGTTGATTCTGTTTTCTCTAGAGAATCCTAACTAATATAGTTATACAGCAGGAAATATTAGAATAATGCCTTAAAATCACAACACTGTGTGTTCACAGATAATTGTGTGGGGCAAAATGTGACAGTACAATTAAAAGGTGATCCACTTAAAAATAATCAAAAAGCTATCCAGAATGCTTGTTCTTCAGCTATATCTTAGTATATTTATGATATCAATATGCAGCGATCCTCAAGGACATGAAGAAACATATTGAGTAACAAGAATTATTTAGGAAACACTATCAAATGTAATATCCTTTACACGTCTTAAACCATGGAATGCTTGCAGCTTTAACATTGGCTCAGTAGTTTTCAATTCCATAAGGTGTATAGAGAAAGGAAAAGACTATAAGTTCCAGGACTGCAGAAATTAGGATTATTTTGTTAACTAACATAAATTAAGTCCTGATCACAATAGCTGATAGGTTTGTTGAATGAGTAAAGACTAGACTTTCCTTTTAGCATCTAATATGTGCCAAATCTAAATATATATATCTGAAGAGTTCAAGAACATTAAGACTTTAATTAAGTGGAACTGTGAAAAATCTTAATAAGACAAGGCCTTACTATAAAAGGTAGGAAGCAAAAGTATAATTGTTCTAGTTTGCTAGCTACCACAATGCAACACATCAGAGAAGCACTGGCTCTCAATAAAAGGGGATTTATTTATTTAGCATATAGTTCTTCAGAGGAAAGGCAGCTAACTTTCATCTGAGGTTCTTTCTTATGCGGGAAGGCAAAGGATGATCTCTGCTGGGCTTCTCTCCAGACCTCTGGGTTCCAACAACTTTCCACAGGGTGATGCCTTTCTGCATCTCCAAAGGCCTGGGCTGAGCTGCTAGTGCTGAGATGATATGCTGATGTGCTTGGGCTGTGCTGTGTTGCGCTCTCTCATTTAAGCACCAGCCAATTAAATCAAACATCATTCATTGCAGCAGGCACGCTTCCTAGCCGACTGCGGATGTAATCAGCAACAGATGAGGTTCACGTACCATTGGCTCACGTACCATGTCCACAGCAATAGAACTAGGCACCTTCACCTAGCCAAGTTGACACCTGAATCTAACTACCACAATAATCTAGAATATAAAAATTTGCCTAGTATTACACAGTCCAGAAATGGAAAACCCAAAGGACTAAAAATGAAGCTAAGGGTGCAGCACACCTGCCCACAGACTTGATCATTCTTGCCCCATAATACTCTGGAAATGGACAGATTTGGCTTTAATATCTTAGAGATGTTTACAGTAACAACTACTTCATCCTGTTCTAATTCTGTGCTCACCAGGCAAACTTCTAATTAGAATATGATTTGCCATAAATATCTACTTCCAGGAAAGAAAACATGCTATGGCGAAACACATTTTCTGGTACATAATACAACTGATGTCATTCATTTACGCATTCATTCAACAAACATTGTGCATATCATGTGCTCTGTGTAAGGCCCCTAATACTTATTACCATGAATAACATGGTCCCTGCCTTCATGAATCCAGCAATATGCTAGGAATATGGGCTCTAAATAAGTAATTATAAAATTATGGTGAGAGTTAAAAGACATGCATAGTATTAAAGAAGAGTACCTGGGAGATTTTACCTGGTTTTCAAGGTTCAAGGAGGACCTAATAGAAGAAATGAGTTTTAATCTGTGATCAGAAGAAGGATTAGGTGAAGATAGTAACCAGATGAAAATGAAAGGAGAGGGGTAGAGCATTCAGGCTGGAGGAATATTATGAGGAAAAACTTTGAGCATGTCATGTTTTAAGAAACTGAAGTAATGCTATTGTGACTGGAGAATGGACAGCAGAGGTGAGAGCAAAAAGGAAAATGAGTTGACTACCTCAATAAGCATCCAATCTCATATGAATCGTATGAGTTTAATTAGTTAGTCAGCTCTTAAGAGATAGATCTAGTTTTATGATGATTGTCAAAATCCATTTTCTCATTCTGCAAACATTCTTGGTAGCCATAAACACCCATGATATGGAAACACCCCCATCCTGCCATGCTCTTTCAAACAAACTATAGGAATAGGAACCTCTTATTACAAGAGGTTATAGAGGCTGACAAGTTATACTTTTGGAAGAAAAGAGTATTAAAAAAAGAAAAATTCTATCAAAATAGGTAATAGGACAGAAGCAAATTAAATCAAAAGTTATTGAAAGTATGTGTCCCTGCGCACGTATATCTAACTTATTTCATTAATATTAGGAAAGTATATTGGGCATTTATAATATAGTTGGGATTTTAGCAAAGCATATCTATGAAATGTAATGGTGCTAAATCTGGTTTTACCCATGCTCATTAAGGAAATCATTATCTGAAACAGATCTTGAAAATTTAGTTCCTTAATGTTAAAAGCTTGGGTGATAGTCTCTCTGTTTCTGGAAAAAAGTTGGTAGTATGACATATTTTCCTTAAAATGTGCATTTCAGATTTCAATAATTATCCTTTCAAGGACTTTTATGAACCCTATTTTAATTGAAATCATTGCTTAAATCAACACAAAAGCAATTTATAAAAATCCTTTCCCAATTCCAGAGCCATTATAATTTAAACATTTAATACATACAGTTTTACTTCTTTGTGCCTTTTCCATCAAGGCAAATGGAACCCAGGTGTCAACCAGGGTCAAGTTTCTTATCTGAATACCTTTAGATTGAACCTCACCCTATATCGCAAAAGACGTGTATGTGATTTCCTTTCTGACACTTCTGCAAGTTCCTGGGGGACCTTTACTCAGGAGAATTTTGTACTACAAATTTCCCTACTAACTAAACTCCTGACTTCACTCATGTTACATCTCACAAGACTATTCTCTCACTGGAAGACCCAATACAACCCACATACATGGTAATCTTCTTGAGTCCCCCAGTCACTCATTTAGAGCAATAATATGTGATAGATGCATGCTGTCAATTCCTCTGCAAGAGTGGTTTTAGGGATTACATATCAACCCAGCTGGGCATATATCTTAATGTTGAACATTAGACATAAACTCCTGGGCCACGACTCCCTAAGGGAATTTTTTGGTGTGCAATTTTCCTTCTCAGTTTCTTCTAACTTCCCCATTTCCATACATAAGTTTTCACTAAACACCAATCTCTCTTCTTTATCTGCCCTTATGTCATATTATTTTAGTCATATTATTCCTGGAACAATTTTCTCACCCCATTCCTTACCATGCTTAAACCTAATCAAAACAATTATTTATCAAGGGGAATGGGGCAGTAAGTTTTTTAAGTAGCTTTTTTTTCTCATTTCCCCAAAATAATTCTGGGCTAACAAAACAAGCTACATATTTTAGATCATAGAGTTAATGATACTTATACTACAGACCTGCTATCTTCTACAAAGGAAAAGAAATACAAGGCTATCTTTTAATAAACATGAGTGGAAAATGTTCTGAACACTTTTACTGCTTGAGAGATAATAAGTGGAAATTAACTGCTAAATAACCATTCTTTACTAATGTACGAGATGCTAAATGTCATTAAAATTTTCTGGTTTTATGTAGTTATTGCAAATATGGCCACAAGTCTCCAACCCTTCTTCTATCCACATACGCATTTTAATATGACTTTGCAGCTTCTCTCAAAATTCTGTCATTTGCTTTCTTTTGAATTGAATAATCCATGTCAGACAGGAAGTTCCATTCTCTTCATTATTTAATGCTCATGCAAGGAAACAAAACAAGAGAGAGGGAGAGAGAAAGAGAGAGAGAGAGGAGCAAACATTTGCTTTTCTAATCATTATGATTGTTGACTGTAAATAAAATATATGGGATGACATAAGAAAGTATGTTAAACAGAAAAATGAATGTCCAGAACAAAAGGAAAAAAAAACATTTTATAGTCATTGTAGTAAGGAGGAGACATTCTAGAGTAAATTAGTGATATAAAAAACTCTTCCATTGCTTAATCATAAGTATGTTCAAAATAAACTGTAAAGTGTAACTTTTGTACTTTAATTGGTATGCAACTGATTCTATATTAATTGGTTAATTATTTTTTAATCTGTGGCATCAAAGCATTTCTGGAATAAAATATCTGCCTTTACAATAATTGTGGGATATAAAATCACTTGCTATATTAGAGAAATTAATCAAAGTTAGGTATAGGTTGGCTAGTTTTATGAAAATTGTTATAGCCACAATAAGGAAGAGAGTTACTGAAGGTGATCTTCAAAAACAATGGTTATTGCCTGCCATGCCAGAGACCCGGGTTCAATTCCCAGCACCCATGAAAAAAAAAAAAAAGGAATGGTTAAATCAAGAATTACAGTTTGACTTTCTTTAACTAAAAGATTGAAAATTGTCTTGTTAAAATGAATGTATTTGACACATTTCAAAGTTTGTGAAAAAAAAACCATCTAAGTTATTTGTATGTTAGACTTTTATACCAGTGTCTGATAACCTATAAGTCCTTAGATTGAACCATATTTTAGACAGTTTTAGATTCTCAATTAGCATTTGTTTCCTTTTATTCAAGCCCTCAAGTATAGTTTATGCCATGCAAACTTTAGATTAAAAACAAACAAAAAAAATGTGTTTAGATGAGGTAAATGCGATTGGAACCCCCTCTCCCTATTCAGCCTGCACTCTGACAATAGCTTCAGCTGCCTTCTTCATTTGTCCTAACATGCTATGACCCAGCAGTGCTATTGCCTGCCTTTTTATACTGACATTGAAGTTGCTGAGAGCTATTGTAGAAATATTATGCAAGTTCATAAAAAATTTCCACTAAAAACTCATGTTTTAAAATCTCAGCTGGATTCCAAACCCTGTCTAGCAATCCTTCTGTGTATCCCACCCACCCCCCTTTTTTCCCATTCTCCACAGAAGATATTTCAAATACATTTCAAATACATACAAATATCTTAACCCATCCCCTACCACCTTTCCTCACTTTCAGTCAATGACCTTTCCTCTTCCTTCAGAGAGAAAACTGAAACCACCAGAAAGGATTTGTCTAAGTTTCTCTCACTATACTTATAAACTTAAATGCAGCTATATCTGTTCTTTCACTCTTTTGTCCTATCAAAATGGAAGTGATGACTTCTCCTGGCTAAGGCTAGGTCATAGGTTAATAAATTACTGGAAAATGGATATATCAAGCACAGAAGTTACAATGAAATTAAAGAAAAAAATTAGATGAATGGAATAAAAAAGAGAAATACTGGAGCTTTGAGTGGCAAATTTGTGATTCTGAGTAATATTAATGAGAGTAGTTTATTAAAGAGATGAGGATAACAAGAAATTATTATGAACAATGCATATTGGGGCTTCCCCATGGATAGTGATGACATGCACGATGGTATGTGATCTATAGGAACTAAATGAGTTCATGAAATTAGTCATATGTTATAGCGTTGCCTTATCTTTAGAGTTTTTGTACACTTATAGAATTTATGAAAGATCCACAAGATGAACAAAAAGAGAAAATGAGAAAATATATAAACTTCCCTTTGAGATTTAAGCATCTCTTTGAATAGTTTATTCAATTCTTAAATTTATGTATTTTTATAGCTCAATGGTTTTATTATATTTAAAAGCAGAATAGACCTTCATTGTCTTTTATAGATCTAAATGATCTTTAGAAAAGTCATTCGTTTAATATACTTGCAGCAGTGAATTAAAGATCTGGTTCTTACAAGTATGAAAATATTACTAAAGGATTTTTCCTCTCCATACTAATAATTAGAAGGATGGTTTTAGATTTGCAATTAGCAATTTCATATATGTATATATGTAAATTATCTATTTATATACATGTACATTTTTATATCAAAGTTATGTGCACTAACATCTAATATTATTGTACCTAAAAGCTTTCAGTGATAAAAAGTTTTGCATTTAAATGGAATTAGACTGGTTAGAAATCTTTAAAAGTGTTTCTTTCGGTATTCAACTACTTTTGTTAATTCTAGTTTTATCCATTATGCAACTATTTTATTAAGGATGAACAAGCCTTGTATCCTTTGTCAGCAATTCTTGATACAATGTCACGTGGGTTTTTCTTAAGGTAGGAAAAAATATATATTTAAAGGGACTAATCATATTATGGCATTCTCATATATCTAACAGAATTTCTAAGTCTTCTGATCAAAATTAGATTTAGATATCAACCCAATCTATATTAGCAGTTTTGACCATATTTGTAAATGTTAATCTATTCTATAATATTTGTTAATTCTATAATCTCAAAGTTTCAGGTAATTTAAAGTTTTACTGAGACATAGGAAAATTATATTTTTATAAGAAAGCCCTAGTTGTATGCATAGTAACAGGAGGTGCAGTTTGTGAAAATGTGAAACAGCAGATATCAGAAGACCTCGGTTCTCATCTTGGATTTTGAATATATAACTTGAGCCTCAGATTTTCTCTCCCTCAATGAGAAAATCTGGGCTGCAGGATTCATAAAAATTCTTCTCTATATCTTATTTTTAGTAGAATTCTAGATAGTCTAAAGAGAGGCAATCACAGAAAACAAGAGTAGTTCAAAAGTACCAGAATCATAGCAGATGTTTTATCAAGTCACTTTACTACTATAGATAACGAGTAATTTGCAGAACTCTGTATTTATTGCAATTTTCATCCAATAATTTTCAAAAGAGCAAGACAGTAAACAGGAGCATCTGTATGTTGGGATTGGTGTTTGATATTTATCTTTACAGAATGAAGATTATGGCCAGTTTCTCTGGGTAATTTATCTTATTAAATTAGACCAATTTTCTAATTCACTAACATTGAGCTATTTATTATATGAGCTTCTAGTGGGAACATATATGTGTGTATATACATATTTAGCTTGATTAGTTTGAATGATTGTGTTGATTTGTCCTTCAGTTCTTTAAGTGGTAAAAAACATTTCGGTTCAGTTGAGGGAGGTTTATAGAATAAATACATGACTTATTTACAACAATGTTGAAACAAACTTATTGCTTTAATTTCTGGAATAATAGTTGCCCAAATTTAGTGTGCATTAGAATCACCTGGTTTTTAGATTTTCTGACTCCATTCTTATAGAATTTAAATCAATAGCTTTGTGTGGGAGCTGGGGAATTTTCAGTTTAGCAAACACCACAGGTGCTACTGATACAGGAATGACTAAAATGTCATTTGAGAAATATTGCTAGATGTGGACCTATAAGCTTTGCTTTTGACTATAGTAAGATATATATAGATAGATATAAACCCATATACACACACAAATAAACATATGTATATATAGGATGTGTGTATGTATATCTGTATCTTTACCTGCATATGTATAATAATATATAGATATGCCTACATTCTCTTATACATGTCTCTGTATATATACATATATCTAATATATACCCACTAATATAAACACATAAACACACAAACACACACTCAAAGAATTATGCCAGTATTCATGTAAAATACTAGTCAATATATACTTTCCCTGGGAGGTCTGAATCAGTAAAACCAGTGTAGCAGAAATGATTAGTTATTTCTTAATTTTTCTTCTCCTTTTTGGCATAATGTCAGGATTTTAGCTGAGCAATAGCCATTAAGAATAAAGATTACATTTCCCTGTGTCTCTTACAACCAAGTGAACATGTAAGTAAATTTTGGCAATGGGATATTTGCAGAAGTAGAAAAGCAGTGGAATATGTAGAACAACCAGAACCTTCTATAGGAAAAGACCAGTGAGTACCCTTTGGTCCTTCCTTTTTCCTTTCCTCCTTCCCACTGTCAGGGATGCAGATCTAAAGACTGGAGCTTGGACAAGCTATGACCTTGGGAATGAAGGCCACCTACAAGTGGAACACTATATGAGACAACCATGGTGTCCCATAGCAATCCTGTATACCTACCTCCAAAATTTTACATTTAACAGAACAAACCTTATATCTTGTTCAAGTCTCTTGGTTTTTTGTTTCAATTTTTTTTTACTCAGACCTGAACCTGACACAAACGACTTCAGTAAAATCATATAGCTTCAATGAAATCAAGTACAATCACTGAGGGAAAGAGGTGAAAGGACATGGTCAACTGATGTTCCTTTTCATAAAAGACAAAAATCAGTTATTCATCAAATAGTGAAATGTGTAGCGCAAAGCATTATGTGTAATTTGAGATGTAATCTGAAAAGAGCCTACTATTTTAGTAAAGATATGTACACAAGTAGCAACAAAGTAAGAAAAGAAATAATTAGTAACTTTTGGGGAAAATGCAAAGTCTTGCTAAAGAAGAAACCATGGAAATTTAAATAAATCCCAAGGTAGAATGAACAGAGAAAGAGGAGACAGGACAAAGACTTGGCAGAGGCCAACTATAAAGAAGAGATGAAGGAAGAAAATCCACCCCCCAAAAATGCTGAAAAGATATTACCAAAGAGTGATAGGAAAAGGTAGTAGAAGTAACTTCTTCCATGGAGAGAAGAATGTTCTTGAAAGAGGAGGTAAACAACAAAATTGAATGTGGCAGATAAATCAAGTGAGATAAATATTAAACTAAGAACTGAGATCTTTGGTCATTTGAAAAATCCAGTTCCATAGAAATGGTGGCAAAAGCCAAGTTACAGCTGGTTAAGGAGTGATTGACCAGAGAGTACAATTGAAAATTTTAAAGAGAATTAAGAAAAACTGCTTTCACAGTGTTTGAGTAGGTGAGAAGGGACAGGACCTAGGGTACAAATGGGGCAACTGGCTTTAGATAGGAGCCAGTACACAGTGGAAACTTGTATGAATAAACTTAGCACTTTGAATGTTTAGCATTAATTTAAATGCAATAAATGTAATTAATAGGACATAAATAATAAAAAAGAATAATTTACTAAAGAAAGATCAAAGATGATGGTGGAATTATACAGAGAAGGTAGAGTTTAACAAATGAGTTTGATTGTTGAATCATTATATTGTTATTTCTTTTAGTCTCCAGTATCTTAGAGCTGCTAGAAGTAAAAACTTAAAATTGTGGAATTGTAACCCATATGGAACTCTGAAATCTGTTCTACAACTAATTGTTGGGATGTACTTTGAAATTTATTGCTTTTTTTGCATATATGTTCTTTTTCACAATAAAAGAAAAAAGCCAATTATGATCATTAAAAAAAATGTATTCCTTCTAGCCTCTAATGTTCTAGAGCAGCTAGAGGAAAAATCTGAGATGATAGTATGATAGCCCATGACAAACTCTCTGGTCTGCCCTGTAACCACTTGTCAAAAAGTGCTTTGAAATCTACTACTTTTTTCTTTCTTTGCTTTGTATATTTGTTATATTATATAATAAAAAAGTTAAAACAAGAATAATTTAAGCATGTTATCCTATAATACATGATCCAAATGCTATAGTTTTGTTAATATTCTGCTCTTGATAACTGTCCCTAGACTTCAACAATATTTCAGTTTTAACAACTTCTAAATTCTCATCTCTTACCTCAATTTAACTGTCACATTTCACTCACACATTTCCAGCCTCTTAGGGGAACATCTCGTGGAAAATCTGCTTAACCTTCAACCCTATACCTTGCGAATTGAACTCATTTTTCTTCAAGTCCTGATATATTATCCTGTCTTCCTAACATTTATACTGCTGTTTATATATTTTCTGTCATCCAGTCTGCGAAATCAAAACTATAATTGAACTCTGTATTACTATCTGTAATATTCAGTCATTCATTCCTCTTGATTCTAGGCTTTGATTTCATACTTTTCCTTTTTATTTCCGTACATAGAGCTTCCAAATTAATTAAACTTCTCATAAATTATAGCATTGTTTAGTACCTCAAATGTTCTTGTAATCTTGATTTTCTTGATATGTTTCATTCTTTAATTACTTCCATTTTTGTCTTTTTCCTTTCACAAACAGATTTTTTAAAGGAGAGGTTAAGTCACTATTACCATCTCTTCACTTTGCTCCTCTGATTCTTCTCACTCTTTCTCATATCACCAATTTCTATTCTCAGGCAGAACATTCCCATGATCATAAAAACATTGGTTGTTTTTCCCAGGTGACAGACAAAACAAACAAACAAACAACCCCCCCCTAAAACCTCTCATAGCCCTACTCCATCTTTAGCTATTGCCTCATTTCTGTGCTCATCCTTGATGCAAAATTCCAGGAAAGTTTTTCATTATTGTTGGCTCCAATTTCACATCTCTTGTTCTCTCTTAAAACAGTCACAGTCACTCACAAAATTCCTTTCATCAGAGCTACCAATGATTTCCATGTTGCTAAATCTAATGCTCAGTTTTGGAGCCCATATTATTTAGGTTATCATCAGCTTTGAGATAACTGACCAATTCCTTCTTCTTGATGTTTTTTCTTCATTTGGTTCTCAATGAACCACACTCTCTTGATTTTCCTCCTATTCATTAAGTCTCCTCAATCTCTTTTACTGATTCTTCTTAATTTTGCTGACTTCTTAGATGCCCTGGATTCACTTCCAAATTTACATATCCAGCCTCACTTTCTATTCTGAACTAAGATTTATATATCTAAAATGCATCCTTGATACCTTCTGCTGTTGAGATAGTTCATTAGCCATCTAAAACTTAGCTCTGTAACTGATCTCATCATCCCAACCAAAAATATTCCAGCAATAACCTTCCAATATTAATTAATAAAAAATCTATCCTCTCAGTTCTTCAGGCCCAAACCTTCAAGTTATCCTTCTTGCCTCTCTTTTTACCCCTTCACATCTTATCAGTTAGGAAATTTTGTCAACTTTATCTTCATAACCCAGCAACTTCTCATTACTTTCATTGTGATTTCCTCATCCAAACAACTATAAGCTCTCACTTAGATTATTATAAGTTATCTCCTGTTCTTCTATCCTTCCCCCCTTATAGATTCTTCCTCACACAGCAGCCAAGGTGAACCTTTTAAAATAAAAGTCCTATCATGTCACTACTGTACTCAAAGTCCTGCAATGACTTCCCATTTCAACTAGAGTAAAAGTCAAAGATGACTCTTGAGATCCTACATGATCAGGACCCATCAATTCTCTGTCTTTCTCTCCAACTATTCTCACCTATGATCATTCCTTTGTAGCTATTATGGCCTCCTAGCTGTTTGTCTAACATAATGAGTTCCATTCTGCCTTATGTACAGATGTTGTTTCTACATGGAATACTTTTTCCTGAGATATCTGCTTGGCTAATTCCCTTACTCCTTCAAGACTGTTCAAATCTCAGCTTCTCAATTAGATAAACTACTGGCCCATCACCTCACTTCTGCTCTCCTGAACTCTCTTCCTTGGCCCACCTTTTCATTATTATCAATCTCTAAACCATTAGTAAAATTTACATATTTATGTTGGTTATTTCATTGTCTTTCTACCACTAATAGAGCTCAAGTTCTGTAGCAGAAGGCCTCTTTATCTCTAGAGGAGAAGGCCTCTTTATCTCTAGAGCCACTGATGTATCACAAACACTTAGAATAATGCCTGGTATGCATAGGTGCCCAGTATTTGTTGAATGAATGGAATTTGAATAATGAACCAAGCAAACTGTTTGGAAGCAATTTGATTTTTTAAGGGTACCTAATCAAATACTTCATGCAACACTTTATCAATAAGGCATTAACTAGTTACTGTCCACCTCTGTATCCCTGCCACAGCCCCTAGGCAGACAATGCCATTCAGTATCAGAGTTGAGAGAAGCCTTGAATATAATAGATGAGGAAACTGAGAGTGGAGTTGGGAGTGGTAGTGACTTGACTTCCCATTGATATCCATCAACAAAGAATCAAAGATGAAATTAAAACTCAGTATTCTTTATCCTATATCACTTTTCATTGATATTTACTGGAATCAGTTAAAATTCATCAGTACTCATACTCTTATCATCTAGTAAAATTGAGTGGCTCTAGTGCAGTCTTGCTGGATCATGCAGTGTTATACTGACTATTTTACAATGAACAAGAACCTAGTGATTTAGCATATATATTTGCAAGTGAATCACTGGAAAATAGTTAATATCTTTTATACAACACAATTGTTGGGCTAACTCTGCTGTGTTATCAGTGTCATTAAACCTTGCCTCACTGTCTGAACTTTAGGAGCAAAGCAATAATATATATAAGCTAGTGGTAAGTTCCAGGGCTCTTGATGCTAGATTTTCAATGAAGACCAGGCAGTCAAAGGAACCATTTTCAATTTAATCAAAAGAATGTTTGACTCTCTCCAGTTGACATTTCTTGATTGAATTATATTGTGAATTGAAAATGTTACATTAACGACATAGTAAATGCATAATCAAAAGAGCAAGCTAATGCAATGTCACTTGAAATAAAATGTTCCATTTTAAAAAGATGAGATCTTTTGCAAACGTATGACAACATTAAAGGAATTAGAGGACCAGAATCAGATTTAAAGGTTTATTTTTAATTATTTATGGATCATTTTACATATCAATTCTATAACTAATGCAATTTAAAAGGAAGGCTACTTTATATATTTAAATGAATATGTACAATGTTAATAATTTACTGATACTGTATATCTTTAAATTGGCATTTATAATAATGTAGCGTAATATGGTCATTTGTATCCATTTTTTTGAAAATTGCCAAATGACCTACTTGTTGGTTTACTATTATAACCAAGATTTTGACAATTTTACCTAAACATTTGTTATAACACTAATGTGAAAATACAGCCAAACAATGAATTTATTAGCTGCTTTTTTTAATATTGAGGAAGAGGAAAATAAGTAAAGTGACCATGTGTCATTAAAGGAGAAAATAGACATGAGAAATTTTGGGATCTGCTGCAATTAATGAGCAAGATGCATTGGTTTAGCTACTCCTGTTGATAAGAAAACATACAAACCATTACTAGGAAAGTTTATTCTGAAAAAAAAGAAAGTGACTAGATGAACATAAATGGAGTTGTTTGAATCTGTAGAATAAATGAACTAGATTTGGGTTTTGGAATTCAGTAGTTGTAAAGGAATTGGGGCTACAAAACAAATGTTTTCAAATATCTTTCATTTTATCTATTAGTCAAATATGTTGCAAATGTAAAAACTGCCATGTTTAATGGAATCATTTATATACCAAAAATATATATACCATATATTCATGGTATTATCACTCACCTTGAAATGACTCAAATACATGTTATTGTAGAAGTAGTAATTTCTAAAATAATAATTACAGAATTCTCCAACATTTAAAACAGGATTCTGCTGGATTTCATTGCACTCTGGCATGAAATTATCAAGTAAAGAGCTTAAGTTCTATAATCATAACTATTGAGGGACTGGAGATAGAAAACAAGCAAACAAAGTGAGTATACCTAAATATGTTACTTTGGCTTTACCTTAAAAGTTATATGTTAAGATGATGACACCACTTAATACTTTTGCAGAGGTTAAGCCAACATCTTCACTCTAAAAGTGTTTGTTTGTTTTTTAACATTTAGCCAATATCTTTTCAGGAGCAGTTCACACTGTTGTTCTTTCTTCAAACTCCTCTTCTCTTGCATTTGTGATACTTCATTTTCTTAGATATACCCTCTTCTCTCTGAATACCCTTCATCAGTATTCTCTGCTTGATCATCCAGCTCAGCCCAGTACTCACATGTTGTTGATCCTCAGGCTCAGTCCTAGTCCTCTTTTTTCTCATTCTATTTTGTCTCTAGTCAATATTATTCCTCTGTATTGATTCAAATACCACCAATATCAAATATTTTTCAGTTACATCTCTAACCTGAATTACTGAATCTTATGCAAACATATATATATATATATATATATATATATATATATATATATATATATATATGCAAACATATAAACATATATAGGTATATGATTGATGGCTACAATTCGCTTCTCAAAGAGACTTCAAACCTAATTAACTCAATATTCATAGCATTTCCCACTAAAGTCAATATTATAGCATTCCCCACTCCAGACTTCATCTAACTTTATTATTTCCCATCTCAGTGAACATCATTGTGCAATTAATATTTTGTAAGTCAGTAAAACAGGTTTTATTTTAATACCAACTTCTTATTTTCCCCTCCATTATAGAGTCCTTTGATTATACCTCGTAACTATCTCTCAAATCAGTCCACTTCTTTATTTTTATCAATACAATTCTAATCCCCTAATCCAAGGTGATTGCAACCACAACCACCTCTTAAGAAATCTTCCTACATCTAACCAAGTGCCACTTAAAATCAATCTCTACACTTCAGTAAGAATAATCATTTGAAAATAAAACATTTTAACAAACTCCCACTTGTTGGGGAAGCAGCTATTGCATGACTGGCCATCCTTTATGGACTTGCCCAATCAGAGCCCTGGGTCTGCAATATTCCTTTATTGGCACATGGAAGTGAGCCTGTGCTCAGCCCACATTCTTCTTCCATTTGCGTGTGATCCTCCCCTGATCCAGATATACACAGTGAACTTCTCCAATTTGATGAAGCCTGTGCATCATATGGCACCTGGCCAACTCCATTAGTCTATCTGTTCCTAGTGGAAAGAAACGGGATTTTCCTGCTGCAGCAGAAGAGGGGTGTATATAGTCAATCATCCTGTATCATCTGTAGGGGAGCCCACAGGCCATGAGACCAATGCTCACTGCTGAAGCAGACTCTATTCTGTATCTTCTCTATGTGAATGAAAGCATTGCTCTAAACAGTGCTTTGTGTTGTGTGCTTCTTGATGCAAAATCATAGTGCCATGCAGTGAGCTGAAATGTTTGGCCTTCTACTCTTGATCACCAGCATGATTATGAGCTTTGATGTTCTTCATTTGCTGGGTCTTCTCCCCTGGTGGTAGTCTGGAAGTTTTGCTCAACACTACTGCCCTTGGGAATTCTTTACATGGCTTACAAAGCCCTTCCTGGTCTAATGTTTACCCATTTCTTTACTTCACCAAACCCATTTTATCATTCTATGAATTACTGAGTCATAATTTATATTTGGCTTCAACAATATTCAGTAGACTCAAATAAAAAACAGCTTAGAGAAAAAAAATTCTCTTTTAAAATACTATGACCTAAAATATATGCTCTAAAAACTGCAAGTCTCATAAGACCATGTCTTGAGTCTCTAAAGAAAGAGACCATATTTATCCAGATTAAAATGGTATTTGATTTTTTTCCCTTTGGATAAGTTACATAAAAAATCTGTCTGCATAAACAAAGGCAAATTACAATGAAGACTGTTCTATTAATTTGAATGGAATCACCAGGTCCAGACTGGCATACTAAGGAAAACAACCAAACATTACAATAGGAACAAATTTTATTTTCCTTACATAAATGCTGATTAATACACCGACTGATTTTCACTGATTGAGAGATGAAGAAATACTGATGGAAAGCTCCACTTTTCAAAATTCCAATTTATTTAACATTTCAGTACCCTAATCATCAAAAGTATTGCTTGACTCTGACAACAGCCCCTTATAATGTCCCTACATCATAATCTTTTTAAAGAATCCAAACCTTGAAAGGCCCATGATACTTGGTCTTTGATTCTAAGTTTGGCTAAGGCAATAACACCAATTCGAGGTTCATAGAAACTATCTACTTACCATATTGTAGGTGGCTCAGAACCTTCTATTTCAAGATAATCATATTTTTCTTCCATTTGGAAATCAGTAAATATGAGTGAAATGGTGTCTCCAGGCTCTGCTACAATGGTCCAAGTGCAATCAGCGTTGTTGTGGTATTCATTAGGGAAACTAGGACTAGAAATGATGCCACTGGATCCTCTCATTGTTCCTCCACATGCATCTTCAGCTGTGAAAAACAAGAAGATGCTCAGTTATAAATTATTAAGAGAAATGCAATTAAAGCAACTCTGTTAACATTTACAAAAAAAATAACTATATAAATGTTATTTATATCGTGTGCATGGTATACTAATGGAGAAGATTAAATGAAATGAGAAGTGCATGAAAAACTTGTAAGCTCATGTATAAATACTAACTATATCTTGACAATTTTATGACAATTGGTTGAAGTAGCAATGAAAGCGAGTACAAATCTACACTCCAAAATTGGATCTCAGCATGATAGAACCAAAATTTGTTTTTCAGCAATTAAGTGATGAAGCAAGTAAAATGAAAGAAACACCATCCATAAGGCCTGTGATGGGAAGTCTTTTATCACTCTTTTATGTTTGTTGATGGCAGAGCTTTGTTTTTATTTTTTAAGTAGGCATGTACAAAATTTAAAAAATGATTTAACAAAGAATGGTATGTTTCAAAAGTTATTGAAAAATGTTTGGGGAAATGGAATCCAAATAAAATTATACTGCATATTCAGGATATAGAGAGAAATACTGTAGTAAATAATATCTTCAGTCATATTTTCCATCAAACAGTGTAGAATGTTTTCTGGCTTTTCATTTGGTATGTGCAAATATAATATTATGAATGTATTTCTACAAACCAAACATTTAGATCTATGGTTCTTATTTTCCAAGGGGTGTTCGATTTACGACAGGTTTACTTTTGGTCAATGGTGCACCCTTATATAGTGGTTACATGAGCAAATGTTTATGGCATGAAAATATAATACTTCTTGTTTCAGAGAGGAATTGAAGCCATAACATTCACCTTGTTGGAATACTGCGTAGGCCAGTCAAGCTAATAGAACACAAATTTACTTGTGTATTAAACTGTTTCAAGATTAATGTTGTTGCCTTGAGCCGTTCAGGAATTTGCTTCCATTCAAGTCATATGTTTAAGAAAAAAATCTGACTCCAAAACAAGTGATTATTTGCTGTAACAGATAGCTCCATAACTTCACTTAATAGAGATGGGCAGTAACTTTCTTTTTAGCTCCGTGATGGGCGGGGAGCAGCAAAATGCTTGGTGTTGGGGACAACTTTATTTTAATATAATGTACATGTCAAATAGCATTAGCTGCTTTCTGCCCACAAACTTTATCCATTTAACTCTGTAATCTATAAACCGAAAGCATAAATATATTCCTCTTACAAGACATGTTCCTTTCATCACACACTGTCGTAAAAATGACAAATGTTTATTTTCATCTATTTCTTAAGTTTGTTGGGCAATAAGAATGAGCTAGTGGCCCCATCTAGACCAGTGGCACATTAAACAACACTTTTCTTGCCTGAATCTCTAATATCCTGAAAATTTTAACCTTCTGGCACACCTGGCCTGCTACCTGTACCTCCAATCATGTATCACTTATACTCTCTACCTTCTCAGTACAAACACCAAAGTTAATTACTGCTTCAGGAAGAAAGAAAAAAATACATTATCACAATATTTGATGTAACTGGTTTGCTGCACTTTTTCTTTTGCTCCCGCCAATTACCCATTTAAAATGCTGTGAGTTATTTATTTTCCTTTCTTTCGATAAAAATCTCAGGCAGCACATGATAATTCTGCTCATGCTTAGATTAAAAGCTGATAATTCTGCTCATGCTTAGATTAAAAGCAAAAATCTACAGTTTTTATTTTAATTGAAAAAAAAACACTTCACTAATTAATTTGTCTACTCCTGGGTACTGATGTATAAATACAGTTTACTTTGGTTAAGATTCTTTGCTCCCTTAGCATGGGTTTGTGGCAGAGGAGGGGAGGAGAGGATTTTCTTCTTTCATGTTTCCCTGCTAGTATTTCAGTTTTTCCTACTCACTGAGCTGTCTTTGATTCCTCTAAGGGTTTGAAGGAGAAGGAGTTGGGGGCATATGTGCTTTCATCTGTCGGACACTGATGTGGTATGGGTTTTCATGGAGCTTGGCAGATGATTAAAACCAGATGATTCTTTCTTTCATGAGATGGGCCCTGAAAGGTTTCCCCATAAACTTGTTGGGATGAGTGTCTCTGGCTGGCTGCTTACATTCCTCACTCATACCACAGACAAAGAACAGTAAACCTGCAGGTGCTTAATGTTTCCCCACACTTTCAGGTTGGCTTCTTGAAAAATACTTAGACTATCCAGATCAGAACTCCTTTTAGATGTCCTGCATTTGGTCAAATGGAAACTTGTCCTTTTGATTCACCCTCTGTAGTAAAACAGTTTCTTCCAGAATGCAATGGTTATTACAATGCATAGACATGGTTTTAAAAATAATTCAATGTGTCCACCAAACTCTTGGGCATACACATCGGTTTTCTCTTCATGCTCTCCTTGAAGTTCCTTTATTCAAGCTCACCAGAGAGAGAAATCAGCTCAAACTACCTACAGATGGAATGTGGAGGAACACACAGAAAGGTTCACTCTAAAGGAACCCTTACTTTACAGCAATCAAATTGCAATTGTAAAGTATGACTAACTTTCACTTGAAAACTAGAACGAAAATTCAGTTCCACCAACACTCAAATTAATGATCTTGCCAATTCTTATAACAAGCTCTTTGTTCAGAACTTCTGTTTGATTTCTTTGTTACCACAGAGGCAACCTAGCATAAGTGTCTGACAAAAACCATAAAATCAGCACCATTTGCTTTCAGTGCATATTACATTGTACATGCTTGGCAGCCATAAATTAATGTTTACAAACTTCATATTGTGATTTGGCCGAATTTTAAACACCATGTTCATAAAAAATAAACACTTTCATAATCAAAGAATTTGACAGCAGGATGAATTATTCTAAACCCAAATTTTATCTTAGAGTGGATTTAAATAAAGGGTTGAATTAGAAGAAGTTCATAGAACACTTGCATTCAGCACTGTGTTCTTTCTGCTAAATAACATTGCTTGGTATCTGGTCGGAGTGAGTACACATCCTGTCAATGCCAGAACAGAGAATTTATTCTTTCAGCCTCACTCCATCTTGGCCACCATGCTTGTCATTTTGGTGAGTGCATCTAAAACATCTCCCCAACCATTCACAGAAAGGGCTGATTTACAGAAATCTTTTCAATTCAACTATTTCTTATGAGACTCAAAATACATATGGTCTGGCTATTTGAATTTTTTCTGCAAATTTAAAGTTGAATCATTTGGCCACCTATTCAAATCATATTCATGGAGGATACAGTAAGTGCCAGGAACCATGTTAGTGAGGCTAAAATGAGGATCAAAAGTCATCATAATCCCCCTGGTCTCATGGAGCATCCAATCTAATAGGTGAGCCAAACTCTAAATAATAGGTTTATTTATGTGTGACAAAATAAACACAAGAAAATTACTTTGCTGGCAGGCACCATGAAGAAGGAGCATTCAGTATTGCATTCTTTGTTGAGAAATTGTTGACATAGTTAAGGAATTTAGGAATACTTCCCTGAGGAAGCAATGCCAGAATCAAAATCCAAATGATTGGTAGGAATTATCTAGAGTAGAAGCAGAGGCAAGTATGTTCCAGACAGGAAGAATGGCTAAGACACTTTTACTGGATGGAAATGGACATTCCTAAAAATCAAAGAAGGCTTGTGTGCTAGAAAGGAGAGAATGTGGTACCAAATTACCAATGAAGCTGAAACAGCAATTAGGGGTCAGACCTTGCAAGGCCTTTCTGACAATGCTCAGGAATTTCTCCAGAACAATGGAGTTATTGAAGGATTTCAGCAGAGAGGGGAAATTATGACCATTCTGGAGCCTCTGTGAAGAGATGAAGGAGCCCATAGTGGATGCAGGTTACAACACTGAAACAAGAGTTCAAATTTTTGCAAGCTTTATGGCTTTCTAAAGATGAAGTATCTCTTGTTTATTTTGTCTTAACAGATTTTTATCTGGTATCTTCACAAGATTAGTTAGGTTTTTTACAGTACTTTGGAAAAAAACAGCATTATGGCAAAATGAATTAGAATATCCTTTTTGGCCAATTAAAAATAAAATAATGTCCACCTAAAAGGTAAAGTCATGCTATTAAATATTTTTGGCTTCCTTTGAGGTTAACTAGGATTTATGATGGCTTCACAATGTAGTTAATTAAATAAGGGATACAATGGATAATGAAAAGGTTGGCAGTTTTTCTACTCTCATTATAAGAAAACTATATAAATTGCAAAATTTCAAGCTGGCTAAATCTTCATATATGTATGTCCATGAACATATAAACTTGGGTTGGATGATGGCAAGTTGCATTTAAAAAGCTTGCAAACTCAGTCTATTATAAAACAGGAGGAAACAGCCAATTCAGCCAATGGGAACAATGATAGCAATGTAGGACCTTTAAGGATAAGGCTTAAAAATTTATTTTGGGCTTGGGAAAATTCCAACTCTCCAGGGAAATGTCAACTTCCACTTAAGTGTTGAATGTACTCAAATCTATTGATACTATTACATTTAAAATGTTATTAAACTTAATTTTGTTTATAATATTATAATGTAAACCTATCATCAAATTAATCCTATTTCTATACATAATGGATAAACAAAATGTGGCATATACACATGATGGAATATTTTCAGTTGTAACCTAGAACGACGTTCTAATATATGTGACAACATGGATAAAACTTGAAGATATGTTGACTGGAATAAGCCAGACACAAGAGGACAAATATTATATGATCTCACTGATAGGAAATAATTAGAATGAGCAAATTCATAGAGTCAGAATCTAAACTCTAGGGGGCAGGATGGGAGTAGAGAAAAGGAGGTTAATATTTAAAATGTGCAGAATTTCTATTGGGATGGTGGAAATTTTTTGGTAATAAATAATGGTGATGGTACTACCAACATTGTAAACATAATTAACAGCACTGAATTACATATTTGAATGTGGTTTGTAGGAAAAATTTTAGGTTGCATATATGTTTCTAGAATAATTTTTAAATATCCATGGTGCTGTAAAACACAGAAAATAGCATCATGGCGAGATGAATTACAATACCCTTTTAGGCCAATTAAATCCTAACTTAAACCATGGACTATAGTTAATAGCACAATTATAAAAATATGCTTTAATCAATTTTAACAAATGTATCACAAGGCGCTGATAGTAGGGTGGTATATGGGAACCCTGTATTTTATGGATGATTGTTTTATCAACCCACAACTTTTCTAATATTTTTTGTAGTGAATTTAAGGAACTGTATATTAATGTTCTTTTATGTCTCACCTGTAAGAAAAGAAATGTCACAAAAATCACATTAAAATTAGTGCTTATTTTTCAGAGAAGTTTAATTTTACCTAAGTGCAAAGATTAAAATAGGTCAATATTTTTCCACAAACATATTTATTTATTTTTTTATTTTATTATTTTTTTAAATTTGCATATGGGCAGGAGGCACCAGGGATCGAACTCCAGACCTCCAGCACGGCAGGTCGGAGCTCTGCCTGCTGAGCCACGGCAGCCGCCCCATATTTATTCTAGAATTAAATTTTAATTTACTTTAATCTCTGATAATTCTTTAGAGACTGACAACGCCTGATCTTTTTTTTGATATTTGGGTAGGAAACTATATATTTCATTTAATACAATGTTTATTAGAACTGCCGCAAAGTGTGGCTGTTAAAAGAAGTAGAGAGCTTCAAAAACCACCTAAAACAGCTTTTTTTTAACATATATTTTTCATACTGGTCTCATACTGTGTTTTCTGTCCTAACATTAGTTTCTTCTTAAATAGCTTAAGGATAGGGGATTGGGGTGACAGGAAATAGGTCTGTTCATCACTAAAGAGAAATGAACCGTAAATTGTGGAAGATGTGCACACTTGGGCAATTCCAGAAGCTAAGCATTCAGTCCCACCCCAGACTTTATTATGAAACATTTTTCTGTAAATTTCCCTTGCTTAATCTCATCCTTCCATCCATCCTCAGGTGAAACTGGCATCTATGTGAAACATTTTGTTCTTTCCCAAGAGAGGTTTCACTATGGTCTGCCTTTTAAGTAGACAAACTACTTAAATATTATACTCTTATTACTAGCTATTGTCTTATATACACAGAGCAGCAGTTCATTTTGTTATAACTGTCCATATTTACATTTAAATTTTTGGCTTTATGCATCTTTGCACTTACGGAGAAACTATTTTGTCACAGAGAAGAAAATTGAGCAACTGGGTGGTTAAATAGCATGTCTTCTAGATTGCTAGTTTTGTTTTATGTTTGACAAAGCACAACAAATAATATTGCTTCCAGATCTGAAGAAAGGAAAATTGGATTTTTGATGATTATGAAGGAAAATTAAAGGGTTCTCATCACATTCATTTCTCAGTCCAGCTCTTCCAGCTTCTTTCCTATTAAAACGGATGAAATTAAAGAGAAACATATTTTTGACAGCTCAAAGATAAACATTCATTGTTCATCCAGACAGAAATCTCTTAGAAGTATAGAAAGCTGTGTAACAGTATCATCTCAACATTGAAGAATTAGTCTTGAATGCTGAAATACACCTTTGAGTAAATATTTCCATTAATTTTCATTTAACTTCCTAAGAGACATATTGAGAAAAGGAGAGACTAGTTAATGTACTGTAGAAAGTAATTAAGAAATTTAGGGCTTTATTTTTTTTAATTCAGCTTAAAATTGTAGACCTTGACAAACAAACATACAAACATAAAATTCACTTTAAAATACTGACCAGAATCTTCAAATAAGGAAACCCCCCCCAAAAAACAAAAAACTATAAACGTGCATTCAATAATAATTTAAATTACATAAAGACTTGGAGAAAGCATCCTTAAATTAAATCAATGAGCAGCTATGGCAGGGAAAGAATGAGTAAATTTACCTTCCTGCCTTAAGTTTTTTTAATCTGAGAAAAATATATGTATATGCAATAATTATTTTCAAATATTGGGTCAGACCCATGCAGAACTGTGATCCTAGATAGAAGAGAAACAAGTGAGGGGAGGCCTAAGACTGCTTGGCTTTCTAACTGGAAGCACATCCTGGACCACTGAATAAAGAGGATTACAAATTGGGCATAACATTGTCCTTGAGCTGAGTAGATGAAGTTCAGGGAGCAGGAGGTAAAAGGCAGAATTCTAGAGAAGAGGGAGGTTTGCAGAAAAAGAACTTGAAAAATCTGCATAGGAGTCCATTGACTGTTTGCTGAATCATGATAAATGAATGCAAAAGATGAAATTCCATGAAGTTAGGTTAAAGTAAACCAAGGATCTGTAAGCTAAATGGTTCCTAGAGAACACACTGGGTTGGGAACTATTACTTTCCACCAGCCAGAGTGGGTAGTTCTCTTTAAATTACTGAAGTATTCAGTATAAACTCCAGAAAGGGCTGCCCTGCAATAGAGGAACTCAATTATTCCTATAGAAAAGGCTACTCTTGAATGGCCCTAGCAAGGTTTAAATCAAATCTCAAAAGAAACAAACTGAACCGAAAGTAAGTTCACTGCACATTAGAACAAAGTCACATTTTTAAAGGATGATAACTAAATCCAAAACTCAATAACTTATAATACACAATGCTTAAAATCTAGTAGAAAATTACTAGTTATGTCAAGAATCATAAAAAATATGACCCACAACCAAGAGAAAAATAGGTCAATAGAAACAGACCAGAAAAGATAGAGATGATGGAATTAGTAAACAAAGACATAACAGATATAACTATATTCAGCTATTTAAAACAAGGGTTAATAACTTATGACCAAGAGTAAATCTGCCCTGTTACCAATTTTTATATTTCCTGTGAACTAAGAATGTTTATTCACATTTTCAAACAAATGAAGAAAATGATGAATAAGTGACTGAGATTATATGTTGCCTGTAAAGCCTAAAATATTTACTATTTAACACTTTCCAGAGAAAGTAAACAGAGTGGCCATAGGGAGGAAAGAAATGTAAGATAGAAAAATCAGCAAATGGAAACTTAACAAATGAAAAATACTGTATTAGAAATAGAAAGTCACCATGTGCCTTCCCATGTGATAGAGGAACCCAGGATTCGAGCTGCCTTTCTTGAGTAAAGGTATGCTCTTTGTGATGCCTTAATTTGGACATTTTCATAGCCTTAGAAATGTAACTTCTAACTTAATAAATCCCCTTTATAAAACCCAATCCATTTCTGGTATTGCATTCCAGCAGTTTTAGCAAACCAAAACAAGAAGGAAAAACAGTTATTGCTCCCCTCTCCAAGTTTATTGTGCAAAATGGAGATAATTATTGTCACAACCTTGATGTCTTATGTTCCCTGTTTTTGTCTGTATAAGTACATTTTTTGAAGTTAGAATACACTACATAAACAATTTTTCATACTGCTATTTTCCCTTACTGCTGTATAATAATAATTGAAATCTTTAAAAATATGGTTTTTAATGACTGTGTGCCATTCAATCACAAAATTATACCATAATTTATTTAGTTATTTATTATTTAGAGTAAGTCAATATTATTAATAATACTGTATCAAATATTAAAATATATGAGCATTATTTTTCTATAATATATTTTTCTATAATTGATATCAAGATGGTACCACAATTCAATATTACATTAGGTAATAACATTTAAATATCTATTTAAATTTTAAAACAATTAAACATATATTTCTCGATTACTTTTATTTTTTTCATCAATTTCTCATTTTTGATCATTTTTCTACTAGAGTGAATTAAAATGTTATGAAAAGTAGGTCTAGGGTGAGTATTTTGATCTTGTTCTGCCTATTAAATGAGTATGGGTCACAGTCACCATGGATTTATTTTTTGGCTTCTTGGTGCATCAAAAACAACTAACTGAGCACCCAGAATTCATGTTCCAGTTTCACAGTATGAAGTTGTTGCTGGGAACCAGCTGCCCAACCAGGGCAAGTTTTCCATTGTTTCTCATACCTAGGTGAGTACACTAAAGTGAATTATGAACAGTTGATATGAGCTATAATGGCAGGTTTTGCCCATAAAAACATCCCACAAGATCGTTCATACATTTTTTCCTCTCCTTTAGCTTTCTGCATATTGCTGTCATGTGTGAACTTGAAAGTCACATGATGGTGGTGGAGGAGTCTCTTTGGCTTGGGTCTTTGAAATGATTGTCTCCCTTTAGAGTTTAACCTCCATAAAGCCATGATACTTCTATCACTTAAAAAATACTGACATATAGTAAGTGTTCAATTTCAACAATTTCAGATGACAGAAATCTGAAGATAAAATACTAGACTTAATGTATGGTTTTAGCAAGATCACTTAATATAAGGGCAATATATTTAAAATATACCAAAATACACCAGAAATTAACAATTAGAAATTGATATTAAAATTTCACATATCTAGGAATGAAAGGTAGAAAACATGGTAAACCTGGGTAAAATTCTACTCAAAATGCTACAAAGAGGGCAGGCCACGGTGGCTTAGCAGGCAGAGTTCTCACCTGCTATGCCGGAGACCCGGGTTCAATTCCTGGTGACTGCCCATGCAAGAAAAAAAAAAAGTGCTATGAAGAAACCTAAGAAAATGATAGTATAGTCCATATTTTTAGATTAATAATGTAAAATGTCAATTCTCCTCAAATTAATCTAAGGTTTTAGTATAATCCCAATCAAAAGTTTAGCAGGTGTCTATTTTGTGTATATGTATATATGTTTGTGTATGTGTGTAAATTGGCAAGTTCATTTTTAAATTAATCTGGAAATGTAAAGAACTAAGAATAACCAAGATACCAACACTTTTTCTCACTAGGTTTTTTTTTTCTTTTTTTTTTTTTTTCTTAAATCTCAAACTTTTGTTTGTTCTGTGGTTAAGGCTCTTCTGTCAGGTACCTTCACTGAAATCATAACTTGGTCAAGTTACTGACCTTTCTGTGCCTCAATTTCCTCTCCTTTAAAATAGGAAATAATTGCTTTATTTTGGCATTTTTCTCAGAGAGTTATTGTTAAGACTAAGTGTGATGATCTATTTTAAAGGCTTAGAAAAGTGCCTTTATGTACACAATAAATATTAGACATTAAATTATCTGGTAAATGCTATGTTTCATTAAATAATTTTCTTTGAGGAAAAATATAGACCCACAGCAAAATTGACACTTAAAATATTGAATTTATGATGTTGTTGAGTTGGTGCCTGGTTTTAAGCAATCAGTCTTTGCAGAACTCCTCAAATCATTCTAAAGGGGTTCCAATGCTTTCCTTTTTTCCTAGGAATTTTCATGGACAAAGATTTGCACCTTTTTTTTTCTTACTTTCTGTTCTCTTTATACTACTCTATTTTGCAGCATAAAATGAGAACCAAGCAGCAGCAGTGAACCAGTCATTTAACTAGTAGACCTGGCAAGAGTGAAATGAAATATATGTGACTGAAAATGTCTTCTGGACTCCCCTGCTGTGGCTATTTTGCCAGAAGGAGTAACAAATCAATTGTTCCATCACCTTACCCAAAACTTCTCCTCACCTACAAAAATAAAACTGTTAGGACATAGATAAAGAAAACAGAAACTATGTAACTGGCAACATTTAAGTCAAGCACATACTATCAAAATAATAATAATTTTACAGATAAGAAACCAATTTACAAAGAGTTTAAGTAAATTGATTTAGGTCACAGAATAAGTGGTATATTTGTTGTATGGTCTCTCTGGGTCTAGAGCTCCCACTTTTGAGCTTCACAAGACAATGCTTGTCAGATAGTTGTGCAAGATATTATACAGAGGTAATGGATAGTTAAAAATATATTAAATCAGATTATATAGTCTTTAGATAACTACTATAAGCCAGACCTCTCATAAGACAGCCATTAGCTGTGAGTAATGTGTTAGTAATATATTATGTAATGTAGTCAAGCTCTCATGGCTTTTTTTACATGGGCAGGCACCGGGAATTGAACCTGGGACTCCGGGATGACAGGCAAGAACTCTGCCTGCTGAGCTACTGTGGCCCACCCTCATGGTATTTTTATTCTAGAGGTAAATGAGCAAAACAGAACAAAAACTGAATGGTGTTAAGTTGTACGTAGAATATGTAACAGGATATGATGCAATATTGGCAGATGGAGAACTGTTTTAACTGCTACAGACATTACTCAAAGAGGTTCTCAGTGGTCTGACTGACATATGACATCATGAATCAGCCATGGGAAGAACTTGGAAACAAAGCCACTGACAAAGGAGACATTTAGAACAAAAGTCATACATTTTGAAGGAACTTTACTAAGTTTCAGAAAATGAAAAGAGACCAAAGTGACTCGCGTTTACTGAGAGGTCTGTGGATAAAGATCACTTAAAGCCATGGTTAGAACATTATGTTTTATTCCAGATTCAAGGTAAGCTTGTGTGATTATGGGACTGAATTCTAGGCACTTTTTAAATGCTCTGCAGATGTTTCTGATATATTATCTATGTGAAGGAATAACAGCAAACAATTTTTAGATAGGAATTTGGAAATTTTGAGGGAAATCATATCCTAATCATCGTCACTTTCTTAGATGAAGTAATGTTAAAATTTGCCTTCTGAGAGTAAAAACTTCAAATAGAGTGGGGAACTCAAAGAGATAAGGTTTAAAATAAGAGAAGGTAAAAACAAGGTAAGGACTTTTATAAAATAGAAACAGCTGAGGTGATTGCTACAATCTTTACCTAAACAATAATTCTGAAATTGCAAATTCCAGGGCCTTGCTTTGTTGCTACCCAATCAGAAATTCTGGGAGTGGGGCACAGCAATCAGTGTTTTATCAAGCCTTCAAGGTGATTTTGATCCATGCCAAAATTTGAGGCCTCGTCAAATTTGTATCTAATCACTAACTCAGAGAATTCAGGAAGAGAAGAGACAAATGTGACTAGTCTCTCAGAGATTTGAGGGGATAGTTCATGCTATATTACCTGACTTGAAAGGGGAATGTGCACTTTTGAGGTATTTTCCCTCTTATTTCATGATGTTTTTAACTAAAACAATACACATACAGAAAAATTCACAAATTATAAATGTACAGTGTGCTATTTTGAAATTGTTGCGTACCCCAGAAAAGTCATGTTCTTTTGCTCTTTAATCCTCACTAAAATTTTGCGGGTGGTATGCTTTTGATTAAGTAGTTTCCATGGAGATGTGACCCACCCAATTGTGGGTGGGACCTACTGATTAGGTGGTTTTATGGAGTTGCATCTCCACCTATTCGAGGTGGAGTCCCTTACTGGAGTCCTTCAAGTGGGAACCATTTTGGAAGATGCAAAAGAGCCCACACGACTAGAGCCTTTGGAGATGCAGAAGGAAAACACTTCCCGGGAAGCCTTAAAAAACAAGAAGTCAGGAGAGAAAGCTAGAGACTTCGCCATGTGCCTTCCTAGCTGACATAGGTGTCCAGAAGCCAAAAACTCTAGCAGATGCCAGCCACATGCCTTCCAAGCTGACAGAAATATTCTGGACCACATTAACCTTTCCAGAGTAAAGTAACCTCTTGCTAGTGCCTTAATTTGGACATTTTCACAGTCTTAGAAATGTAAACTTGCAATGCAATACATTGCCTTTTTAAAAGCCATTTTGTTTCTGGTATATTGCATTCCAGCAGCTTGAACAAACTAAAACAGTGCAATTTGTTGAATTTTCACAAAATGAGCATAACCTCATTACACCAACATCAAGAAAGTGATCATTATCAGAATCCAGAAACATCCTTTGGTTCTTTGGAAAGGTCAAGAAAATTGACAAACCATTAGCTAGACTGACAAAAAAAAAGCCAGAAAAATAATGAAAATCTGAAATATAAATGGGGACATTACTACCAACCTTGGTGAAATAAAAAGGACTATATAAAAGGTTACTATGAATAATTGTGCACCAATACATTAGATAACCTATATGAATGTACAAAATCTTAGAAACACATGAACTACCTATATTGATTCAAGAAGAAATAGAAGATCTCATTAAACTAATTACTAATAAAGAGATTGAATGAAAAATCAATCACCTCCCAACAAAGAAAAGCCCAGGACAAGATGGCTTCCAGGGGAATTCTATCAAACTTCGAAGAAGGATAAACTCCAGTTCCGTTCAGAATCTTAAAAAATAACTGAAGAGGAGGGAACACTCCCAGATTCATTCTTTGAAGCCAACATCACCTCAATAAAACTTCAGACCAATATCTTTTATGAATATAGAAGCAAATATGCTCAACGAAATACTAGCAAACCAAATCCAACATCACATTGAACATTGAAAAGAAAAATGTACCAGGATTAAGTGGGATTTATTCCTGGGATATGAGGTTGGTACAATTTAAGAAAATCAATTAATGTAATATAATAGATTAATACAATGAAGGGAGAAAACATGATCATCTCAATTAATGTACAGAGGTCATTAGACAAAATCCAGAACCCCTGCCTTATGTAAACACTTAGAACATTAGGAATAGAAGGAAATTTCCTCAGTGTAGTAAAGGCCATATATGGAAAGCTCACGGCATCATATTTAATGGAGAAAGATTGAAAACTTTCCCTCTAAGGTCAGGAACTAGACAAACTGCCCACACTATCATTCCACATTGTACTGGAAGTTATTGCTAGAGCAATTAGCCAAGAAAAAGAAGTAAAAGGCATCTAAACTGGAAAGGAAGAAGTAAAACTTTCCATATTTGCAGATAACATGATTCAATATATAGAAAATCCTGAAAAATCCACAACAAAGCTCTTAGAACTAATAAATGAATTCAGAAAATTGGCAGGGTTCAAGATCAACAGCCAAAACATTAATGTTTATATACATAAGCAATGAACAATCTGAAGAAAAAAAAACAAGAAAAAATTATATTCATTATAGAAACTAAAAGAATCAAATATCTAGGAATAAATCTAACCAAAGATGTAAAGAACTTGTACATAGAAAACTATAAAAAAGTGCTAAAAGAAATGAAAGACAGCCAAAATAAATGGAAGTACATTCCAGGTTCATGAATTGGAAGATTGTATATCCTTAAGATATCAGTCTTGCCCAAATCAATTTATAGAGTCAACACAATCCCAATCAAAATCCCAAAACCATCTCTGCAGAAATAGTGACGTCAATCAACAAATATATATGGAAGGCTAAAGGGCCCCAGATATTTAAATCCATCTTGGGATAAAAAGAATGAAGATAGAGGCCTCACACTTCCGAATTTTAAAACTCATCTAAAAGCCAAATAATCAAAACAGCATGGTACTGGCACGAGGACATATATAGAGACTGATAAAATGTAATTGAGAGTTTAGAAACAAACCCTCATATTTATATCCAACTGATTTTTGGCAAAGGGACAAAAGCCACTCAATGGTGCTGGGAAAACTGGGTCTCAATTTGCAATAAAAAAGAGGGAAGACCACGACATCACATTTTATATGGAAAATCAACTAAAAATGCATCAAAAACTTGAATAAAAGTGCCAGAACTATCAACCTCCTGGAAGAAGCTGTAGGGAAGCATCTTAAGGATCTTGAGTTAGGTAGTGGTTTCTTAGACTTTATACCCAAAACAATAGAAATAAAAGAAAAATTTGATAAAAAATTAATTTTTGCGTGTGGCTCAAAGGACTTTATCATGAAAGTAAAACAACCAACACATTGGGAGAAAATATTTGTCAACCACATATACAATAATGGTTTAATATCAGGATACATAAAGAAATCCTTCAACTTCACAACAAAAAGACAAACAACCCAATTAAAAAATAGCTCCCCAAAGAAGATATATAAATGGTCAGAGAGCACATGAAAAGGTGCTCAACATCATTAGCTATCAGAGAAATGCAAATCAAAACTGCAAAATAACAAGTGTTGGGGAGGATGCAAATAAACAGGAACACTCATTAACTGCTGGTATGATTGTAAAAGTCTGCAGCCACTGTGGGAGACTGTTCACCTTTCCTCAGAAAGCAAAGTATAGAACTATCATATGACCCATGAAAACCACTACTGGGTATGTACCCCAAAGAATTGAAAGGTGGGATATGAACAGACATTCGCACATTAATGTTGATAGTGGCATTACTCACAATTCCCAAATGATGAAAGCAACCCAAGTTTCCATCAATCAGTGGATGGATAAATAAAATGTGTGTATGTGTAGAAACACGTATGTGTTTATGTTTGTGTGTGGGTGTATAATGTGTATATAATGAAATATTATTCAGCAGTAAAAAGGAATGAAGTCGTGTTATGTACAACAACATGGATGAATCTTGAAGACATCATGTTAAGTGAAATAAGCCAGCCACAAAAGAACAAATATTGTATGATCTCACTATTTTGAAATAATTAGAATAAACAAATTCATAGAGTTAGAATCTAGAATATCGGTTATCAGAAGATGGGTTGAGGCTAGGGAATAGGAAGTTAGGGCTTAAAATGTACAGGCTTCCTATTTGGAATGATGGAAATGTTTATGTAATGGATGGTGGTAAATATGACTCCAAATATTATGAACGTAATTAACAGCGCTAAAAAATATCTGAATGTGATTAAAAGGGGAAATGTATGAATGGTAGCAGAATATTTTTAAAAATTCCATAGAACTACACTGCACAATGAACCCTAAGTTAAACCATGCATTATATTAATACTTCAATTATAAAAATGTGCTATCATCAATTGTAATGAGTGCTCTACACAAAAGCAATGTGTTAATAATAGGATAATGTATTGGAATCCTGTATTTTATGTATGATGTTCTATAAACCCACAACTTCACTAATAAAGAAAAATAAATAAATACAAATTTCCATAAAATCAACAATTGCAAGCTTCTATGTGCACCAATAATTTCTTTCTTTCTAAAATTAAATGCTCTGAAATAATCTGCCCCTAAATAATGGAATATTTTCTTCGTCTGCTTTGTTATTTATTCTAAACTAAACAATGGTGTTTGCTTTTGTATTCCCAGGTACATATATGTACGTTCCAAGCAACACAAATCAGGTTATATTTTTCAGCATGGTTTAATATGATGTGGTCCATGATTATTTGCTGAAGTGAGATGAAATGTAATATGAAATTATGTATATTATTACTGTGCATTTTTGTTCATGATTGTGTTTTAGCAATAATGCAACTTCTTGTTCCAGAACCAAGTTTTCTACATACATGTGATTGTGCTGATCTGAATAAGAATTTCAAAATTAAGAAGAAGCAAAATGAAAATGTAACACCTCTGATCAATGACTTATGCTACATGTAAAAGTAACATTTTGATTTATTCAGGAGCTAATTTTAGCACCTATTCTGTGAAGGATATTACTCTAAGAAATATGTATCAGATTCTAGTGCAACAAAACTTATAGCCAAAATGGATTTACCAAAAATTATAGTTAATACACAGGAAAACATAAATTTTGAGATGTCTATTGTTCACCCAAAATCTTGCATTTAGTACTTATCTGGGTCACCTTTTGATGATGTCAGTTGCCATGTGGTTAGAGAATGCAAACTAATTTTTGTAGAGTCAAATCCAGTTATAAGTGGGAAAGTAAGTTCAAAGCCAAAGATAAATGAGTTTTAGATAGTCTGCTGTTTTGGATAATTTCTCTCCTGGCATGATTAATGAAGAATTGGCTGTATAGTCATACAAGAGATGAACAGTGATATAGGGCAGCCACATTTACATGAGGGAGCACAGGAACAATGACATGAAAGTTTTTGTAAATGGTTAAATTTAGCATCCATCTAAATGTCAGTGAGCCACTTAGTGAGATGAAGGAGATGAAGCTGCACTTAAAATGATGTCTGAGGGCTTCTTTATACAGTGTTAACATTTGCATTAAAGCTGCTTTTTTATGCCCTCTGTTTCCAAATCAATTTAGCTCTGTGTGCTAATATTTTACTCAAGCCCTGGAGATAAAGAAGCTTGCAGGTCAGCCTTGTATGCTGCTAAATCCCCAAAGGAAAGCTCCACTAAAATCTAAGAGATTGACACCAGACAAGAATAGTAAAAGAATTAGTCATGCACAATCAACTGTGTTAAATACTGGGGAAGAAACATCTGTTTCTCTTGTCCTTCAGGAAAAGGCTATCGGAGTGGAGTGTTAATGCTACCAGTGTATATTATTATGGGCTTCCAAGTGTGCTATTGTTTTTTACAAAGATGGATTTGTTAGAACCAACCACCACGGCTACTTTAAATGCTACTAATGAGGTGAGCAAGTAAAAAGCTTGAATGCCCTCTGCTATTTAACTCCCTGATCTGGACCCAAAATCCTTCACCCCAAGGAAGTCAACAGTTCACCTCTTTATCTGAAGCTGAAGAGATTTGGGCTTTAACCTCCACAATGCTATTCAATGGTTGAAAAATTCCAAATCACAAATAAAAAAAAATTAAGAAGTAAATCTTTCCCTAAAGGTTTATTATCTAAAATTGTTGATTAAAACGTAGGAAGGAAAATCCTACCCAGTAGCTGGAGATCATTAAAGCTCAACTTTCAGAAAAAAACATTCACTGTTATTCCTCACATTTTTTAATGAACTAATTTTTAAGATCCAAAAAAAGGGTAATGATTACAATAGTAAGATGTTAACATAAATAGTTCTTTAAATATCTCTCATTTTATTTCCTGGTATTTCAAGTTGGT
This sequence comes from Myrmecophaga tridactyla, assembly GCA_004026745.1. Lineage (NCBI taxonomy): Eukaryota > Metazoa > Chordata > Mammalia > Pilosa > Myrmecophagidae > Myrmecophaga > Myrmecophaga tridactyla. The sequence goes on from PVIY010000069.1 coordinate 232,446, forward strand.
ATATTTGGGGAGCTTGTTTTGTTGTTATTATTAAGACATAAACCAGGGAATAAAAGAGAAAGCGATTAATAAAAATTGTATTATATAGTTCTGTTCCTTTTTATTCAATACATCCTTTTCACTCATTGGGTCCATATCAATAAAAGAAATCATTTTATTTGAGTTATTTATGCTAACAATGTAATTTCTTCTTGAGAAGCTATCTTTCTTTATACCTGAAAGCTAAGGAGGTATAGCTAGTTGTCACATATGTTGGATTTAGTAGCTTCATTTATTGAGCAAATATACCTACAAGCCCTCTGTTAGACACTTTATTTGTATGGTTTATTTAAACCTTATTTACAGGCCTATTTTACAGTTGAGGAAATTAACTCAGGGAATTTAAGAAATGTGTTCATGATTACACAGCTAATAAGTAGAAGTATTTGGATTAGATAGTGTTAATTAACAGAGTGTGATAGGCAGAATAATGCCTCTCTCCAAACCCACTCAAAAAAAAAAAAAGATGTTGATTGTCCAGATCCCTGAAAGCTGTGAATATATTAATTTATAAGGAAAAGGAGAATTAAGACCACAGATGCAATTAAGGCTGATAATCAGGTGACCTTGAGATGATTAGATTCTCTTGGAATATCCAGATGATCCAATCTAGTCACTAGAGACCTAAAATATGAAAGAAGGGGTAGAGAGAGAAGGAACTTTGCTGGCTTTGAAGATGGAGGAATGCGGCCAGGAGTCAAGAGTAGTGAGCAGTGTATAGATGCTGAAAAGACAAGGGAATGGATTCTCTCCTAGAACCTCCAGAAAGGAATGCGGAATAGCAGCATCTTGATTTTAGCCTAGTGAGATACCTGTCAGACCTCTGACCTGCAGAATTGTAAAATAATATTTCTTTGTTTTAAGCCACCAAATTTTTGGTAATTTGTTGCAGTAGTAATAGAAAATGAGTACACAATGTTTAACCTGATTTCTAGTTTCTAAATTACTTTGTGACCTCAATATTGTCAGGAAATAAGAACCTACAAAATAAGGCCCAGAAAAGTTGATGGCATGTCCTTTCACGATTATCATCTCAAGGCCCACATTAGGGCTTCAATAGACTGGTTTATTATTTAGTAAATGTCCAAGACTCAGTGAATTCACATGCTAACTTGATTTACAGTCAGTAAAAATTTCAATAATTTCTCTTGATGGAAAATATAACTCCAAAGACATTGATTAATGGCCAGTAATCCTTGGGTTCCTACAGGAATGCAGATTAAAATTAAGAACATGTCCACTTAGATATCTGCCAAGCATTTTAAGGTCAACATCACCAAAATGTAGTCATAATTTCTTTCCACACACATCTCCTTTCCTTATATTTCATTCATTCAGTCATCCATTCAGGCATCCAACGGTATTTATTGAATATCACCAGTGTGCCAGGCTCTCTTGGAAGTCCAAGGACCATCAGCACCACTACCCCCGACTTCTTCCTTGATCAAGATCCTTGTATATTTCCTTCATTCCTTTACCCCATCCACCATATCTAATCCATTAACAAGTCCTTTTCATTTTATCTCTATCCTGAACATAACTTTTCCAAATCTTCATGTTCACTCTTTTGATTTAGATTATAATTCAATCTTATCTAAATATTGCATCCTCCTCCTAACTTGTCTGCTCCTTTAAATTCTAATCACCTTCCATTCATTTCCCATGAAGCAACAGAATTTATACCAAATCAGAACATGTCACTCCCCTCTAATAATACTTCAATCTTTTTTTATTACATTTCAATCAAAGTCAGAATATTCTCCTCTAAGTCCCAGGGGCCTGCATGACCTGGTCCCTCATCTAGCCCCTCCTCCTTGTGCTGCCAGCTCTTAAGCAACACTACGGTCTTCTTTCATTTCTTTAAACACGCCAACCTAGTTCTAACTTCAAGGCTTTACCATAACTTTTCTTCTAACCTAGAATATCCATTGCCCCACTCCTCATAGGGAAAAATGTATAGCATCCTTTAAAGCTCAGTTTAAATATCACCCACTGAGAGAGGTCTCTTTTGACTACTCCATCTGAAATGGAAGTCCACTGTTCTTCATTTTAGTTCCTTGTCTCTTTACTTTATGACCTATATTGCAACATGTAAGTTTTCAATTTATGTACTTATGTCTTTTTTTTGTCCTGCTTTGTAAAGGTAGAGGCCAAGCATGTCAAGTTCTTTGGTGAATCTCCAATTCCTAACAATGTGCTTGACACTTAACAGAGGATTAATAATATTTTTTAAATGAGTGGATGAATATATGAAGAGAGGAAGGGAAGAATAAAGGTAAAAAAAGAAGGCAGACTAACAAGAAGGGGAGCAGAGCTATAGCTTTCTATTTGCTTATTGAAAAAACATGAGAACATTTCTTTTTAAAATAGGTAAAATTCAATGACAAGTACATTTTTACATTAAAACTAGAATTAGAAAACAAAACTTGGATATAGAAGTTTTATTGTATTGTTCAATGGCTATATAAAACATTTTTTTTTTAAGTGTGGTGCTGGTTAAGTTTAGATGCCAATTTAGTGTTCAAATGTAAGGTCAAGCAAGCACTGCCCTTACTGTTAATCTGTGGGTTCATGGATTTAAATCATTAATCAGTTGATTGCATCTATGGCTGATTGCATTTACAATCAACAAAAGAGATTGCCTTCAGCAGAGAGAGAAGTCTCATCCAATCAGTTGAAGACCTTCAAGGGAGAACTGATGATTTTAGCAGTGAGAAAGAATTTCTATCAACCGGTCAGCTTCTCCTGAGGAATTCAGTGAAACCTTTGGAATTCCAGCCTGTGATCTGCCTTGCAGGATTTGAACTTGTCTATCCAACAGTCATTTGAGCCAATTCTTATAGTAAATCTCAATATTATCATCTATCTACCTACCTATCTATTAATCTATAACCTGTCAGTTGTATTTCCTTGAAAAAACTTGGCCAATACAGGTACTATATTATATAAATTATATTAAGCAAAAATGTATTAAAATTGGATGTGAAAGAAAGATACAGTAGTTTAAATAATTGATAATAATGTTATATGAAATATATTTCCAAAGATGAAGAAGAAAATGCTTTATAAAGCTACAATATTTATAGCCAAAATATGCTTCCTTATTTAAACTCTGAACATATTTTATTATATAAACCAATTTCAATGACTTTATAATTTCAAGAACAAACTCAAAATGCTACTCTCATCGTCCCTTTTCTCACATTGAAATGAATAGGTAGCTACAGATTGAATGCTTACAAGTAGAGTATGGTGACTAGTGAATATAATTCCTGAGGTATAGTGAAAAGTCCACTAAATGGCTTAATATTTTTGCATCAAACAGGGTGATATGGTACTTTGTCAAGTTTCAAAGTGCATTTCTGTTCAAAATACACAGTTTATTGAAACATTTAGACCTATTTGAGAAAGTTCGTGATCTGTTACTAAACATTGCCTTCCCTTTGAAAGTAGTGAGTGAGATTTCATATTTTCTTATAATGACAATGGTGAGATTTCATATTTTCTGACAATGACAATTTCATATTTTCTTACAATGACAATAATTTAATATTGTTACATACAGAAACAATATTAAACTGCACAATAAAAATTGGAATTTTATATACACATAGTTCAAGTTTATTCTATTTTAAGACTTGTCTTATTATATTGTAAGTATAAAATAATTCTTGTTCTATTAACTGGGGTGGCAGAAGTCCATGAATTGCAAACCCAATATGCTTATTTTATTTTTTTGGAGGTCAACTTCATGCTTTGAAGACCCAGGTGAGACCCAAGGGATAGAAGGTGTCCTAGTTTGCTAGCTGGCAGAATGCAATATACCAGAAATGAAATGGATTTTTAAAAGGGGAATTTAATAAATTGCTAGTTTACAGTGTTAAGGCTGAGAAAGTATCCCAATTAAAGCAAGTCTATAGAAATGTCCAATCTAAAGAGCCCAGAAAAAGATACCTTGATTCAAGAAGGCAGATGAAGTTCAGGGTTTCTCTGTTAAGTGGAAAGGCACACAGTGAACATGGAAAGAGTTTTTCTCTTGACTGGAAGGGCACATGGTGAACACAGTGTCATCTGCTAGCTTCCACTCCAGCTCCCTGGGAGACGTTTTCCTTCTTCATCTCCAAGAGTCGCTGGCTAGTGGACTCTCTGCTTCGTGGTTCTGTAGCGTTCTCTGTTGTCCTTCTCTGCTGTCTTAGAATCTCCTTCTTTCTCCAAAATTTTCCTCTTTTTATGGGATTCCAGTAAAGTAATCAAGACTTATCTAGAATGCATGGAGTCATGTCTCCACCTAATCCAGTTTAACAACCACTCTTCATTGAGTCACATCTCCAAGGAGATGATCTAATTAAAGTTTCAAACACAGTACTGAATATGGATTAGAAAAAGCAGCTGCCTTTACAAAATGGGATTAGGATTAAAATATGGCTTTTCTAGAGTACATACATCCTTTCAAACCAGCAAGGAAGGTCATGGAGAGTATTGAAAGACAAGTAGGAGTCGAGTTGCTGTTTACAGCATTTTATTCAGGACACCAAGATTGCTGCAGCAAGGAAACCCAATCACTTAAAAAATGGAAGCAGCTCGTTTGATAAACAGGAGTTTACAGCTAGTCTGATAAATAAAAAGAAATAAATTGGTTAGGTTCCGTTGATTGGAGCAGGTATCAGTTAGTTTTAAAGGAGTAGGTTAAATGCAAGCTGAGCTTTATTTTTAATCCCGGCAGATATGCATAACTAGAGTCTTAATTGGCTTTCCGGGGTCAAGCATCTTGGTGAGGACTTTTTGATGAGAATTTTTGTTCCCATCTAATTCTATGCTAGTTTGGATCATTTAGCATTTGTGTTGGTTCTGAGAAAAACCCGGAGATATTTTTTATTATATTTATCAAAGGGATATGCTAGCCTAATTTTGTCCAGGCCTTAAGGAACTTGATCTATGTTCGCTCAGAGATCCCATACTAAATGTACCTTGCATAAGGGATCAAGAACAGGCCTCCCTACAAACTACAGATAAGGATATAAAAGGAAGTCCAGTCCACAATGTCTCAGTGACCAGATAAAGCTTTGTGATAAAATTCCCATTCATTCAACAAATATTTAGGGACAGACTGCTGAGACCAAGCATACTGTTCAGCATTAAGACTAGAAAGATGAATGATGCATAATAATCTCAAGAAACTTCATGTGCAGTAGGAAATTATAAATGGCCTGCAGAGAAAACAAGGGGAATTATGGAAATACTGAAGAATGGCAGGTAACCATGGGAAGGTTTCATGGATGAGTATGCACATTTATGGAATATTAAAGTATGAGCACGAAATTAGCCAAGTAGAATTGAAGAGAGAGTGGAAGTCATTTCATGCTGAGAAAGCAATAAAAATAAAGAAAGGGAGGTGAAAACAGAAATGTCTGAGTGGGGAAGTCAATTATAACTAGGAACAAAGTTGTACACTCTCCTTGTTTTTCATTATGCTGAAGATATCTCAAAGGAGCGATTCTCACTATATAATAGAATCTGGAATATGGTATAAAAGAATCTGGAATATGTTCCCTCAGAGATACAGGGAGAAGGACACAGCAAGTAATTTTATAGGCACCTTTTAGTTTCCATATATTTAAACTTTGTGATAGTTTGAAAACCTAACATTAATAAATACATAATAGCAATATAGGATAAGTTAATAATATACTATAATGATCAAATATTAAAATATTATGTTAAATAATAGCAGCTTACATGCATTGAACACTTTGTATGGGTACTGTACTAGGTGCTTTATATGTGTTATAATTTCATTTCTACAAGGGAAGTGAAATATGATTAATATTAACAAAACAGTGATAGTCTAGATAGAGAAGCAGTTAAGAGAGTATTAAAGCCTTTGTGGGATGAGTAGGAATTTGTCAAATAGAAAGATGAAGGATTTTCCAAAGAGAGAACACATAAGATTTTACAAAAAATTATAAAACATATTCTGAAAAGCAGGAAGAGTCCAGTTATCTGTACTGGAATAAAGTACAGGAGACATACAAAACAGGAATAAAGAAGGAGACATGCAATGGGGCAGAAAAAGCATGTTGAGTTCAAACTATCAAAGCATATGCGGTTATTGAGAAGTGATGACTCTCTCCTGAATCTTCAGGATATTTTTTAATCACGTGAACAACAAGAAAGTTATAAAGAAAAATAAAGATCATTTTGAAATTTGTAGTTCATGGCACTATCTTGACATTGAATAAAACTTTATACTATATGTTTGTTGAACAAAAAGAGGGCCAAGAAGGCCAAAGTGGGAAGTTTCAATAATTTGCACATCAACAAAGAAAACTTAGAAGGAATGAGTGTAATAGTGGAAGAAATAGATTGGAAAAAACAAGAACACTAAAGTTGGAGAAAGTTTCAGACACATCAAAGAAGTGTACAGAAAACATGTTAAATGATGATGGAAAATAGAACATTAGAATTTAATTAGGACCTTAGCAATCTTTGTTTCAATAGTATCTGGGCAAAAATAAGATAACAGTGTTTTGAAGAGTAAATAAACTTGCATATGATCAAATACCAAAATTGTTAAATGATTTTGGATTCAGATGTAAAATCGGCAAAATCTTTCTATTTTTTGAGTCATGTTTCTACTTTCTTCTTTCTGTTTTCCTTTCAGTATCACCTCACCTCTTGGAAGGATTATCTCATGTAGCCCTTAGTTTCTCCATTATGGTAACAAAAGGAAGTTAAGTACTTTATTTAGTGCTTTGTGATGGCGCAATGAGCTATTTATACACGTACATTTCAGTTTTAAGGGCCTGTCTCAGGTCAGGTCAATGCTCATCCCATCACAAAATATAGCATTCATGCAGCCAGATGGTCCACTCTGTTCACATACATACACACATACATAAATATGCACACATTTATGCATACATGCATGATATAGACACACCTATACAGGCATATATAGCTATACATGCACAAGTACACACACACATGCATATATTTATGACTGTATATAGGATATATTTGTAATTTTACAATATAACCTTAATGGGAGTGTCCATGACCTTTAAATTTACCTACATAGATACTCATAATTTCCTTATTTACTTTCGTATATGTATGCACAAAAGGAAAATGAACACCATTTCCAAATAACTAATAAAGAATAATGAAATATATAATCAAAAATGGTTATTCCACTTTAGATGTAGACAGTAAAAAATAATTAACCGAAATAACCTATCAGCTAGTTGCTTGATCACATATCCAGCTCTTTGGCCCTAGTTAAGGTCCTGTAACCTTTAAGAAAAGTTTTGGCTATTGAGACCAGCTAACACATATTGTGCTTCTGCTGGGGAATTGGTTCTATACCAGCAGTGGCTTTGTAAATCTCATAATATTGAGTAAACTGTACTTCTAATTTTCATTTAATTTAGGTGAGTTTACATTATAGCAGAAGTTGGATTTTTTTCTAGTGAGAGTATGTAAGTTCCTTCTTGCTGTAGTTTTAAAATCTTTGTTTACATAATAGAAATTACAAAATGTTCAGGCAAAACTAAAAACCTGAGGGTGATTAATTTCAACTTTATTTATGTTTTATGCAGCCAAATCTTTGTCTTCTTAGAAGATTTCTTATTTGAAACAGCTTTCAGAGAATCATCTAGGGAGACTGGCCCTTTTCCCCACAGGTCACTATTATAATGGTGTCTTCAAATACATGCATGAATAAATTTGCATTAAGCCCCCAAAATTGAACTGATTAAAATACTGAAAATATTTATGTCTGAATTTAATGAAAGACTCTGAATTTTGTTGATTAGTGTTGGATTAATTCTTTACATGATGCAATATTTTGAATAACTATAATATATCAAGGGTTGTATTAGATATTAAGATGGCTAACGTGCATAAGATAGCATTTGAGAACCTTATAGGAATTATGGGGATAAAGACATGTAACCATAATTAAATAAAATACAATAAAGAAAAAATAAAGTTATGAGTATATTGGGGGAACAAAGGAGGCAATTGTCAAGTGTCTCTGGTGTTGGAAAGCTAAGCAGGTGATGGAAGATATTCAGTGATGCTGAAAAGTATTCTGAGTCACTATGGAGACAAGTAGGTGTTTGCGATCATCTACATTATCTGCTATGGAAACCACTAGCTACGTGTGGCTATAGTGTATTGGATATGGGGCCAGTATGACTAATGGATTTAATTTTTAATTAAAATTAATTAAAATTTAAATTTTAATAGCCACCTGTGGCTATTGGCTACCATATTAAGCAGCAGAGCTCTATAGAACTGTAATTTTGTATGGTTGGGACATAAATTATATGGTTTAGAGGTCATGATGGAGGAGGACATTGAGAGAAACATAAGGCAGGATCTTAGAGGACCATCTTTGCTAAGTTTAAGTCAAATAAGTTATACAGGATGCTACCAGAAAAAGAACCCACCAGATGTATTAAACAGTCATGGAAAAAAAGAAAAATCAGAGAGTGGGCTTGAGGGAAATATGGATATGAGGAGGGTTTTTAAAATTGGGGATATTAGAATCTGTTCTTATGTTATGGGAAGAGTCAGAAAATGGAAGCATTTTAATTTATAGAGAATAACCTTAGGTCCTGAACCTGGCAGATTTGGAAGGGTAAAAGGAGCCCCAATCAAACGATTAGCCTAGAAGTGAAGGAAGAACTTCCCTTGGAAGAAAAAAGTGAGCATGAACACATGTATAAATAAATTGTTGAATAAATGTTAAGTGAATTTTTCTATGTGATCCAGAAGGCAATGCCAAGACCTGCTTAACAAGAAGAGATGAGGCTGAGAGTAGCAGGCTGTATGAGAACAGTAAAGATTCAGGTACTGTTGCAAAGAGCAGAAGTGGGAATCAATCAGCAATGTTTAAAAAGTCCAAGTACACTAAGGGCTCAGTTGAGTTTGGAAATTAAAACATTTGTACCACCAGAAAATAAAAAGTCATACAGTTTTCTCCAATGGCTGGCATTCTGGCTATAGAAGAGGAAACTAGAAATAGATTTGAGTTGTGGTGTTTGCAGGACAGATGCAACAGGAGACTGTTTTCAGCTAGTGGATGGTTGAAGTTATGCACCATAGCCTCTGTGCTGAAGAGAGAAGTCAAGAAGCCAGGAGAGTGGAGACAGACTTGTACAGCAAGAAGGGTCAAGGGAATGGTTGTTAGGATAAGGTTGCGTGCAGGAGATCTAGGATTAAGGGTTTGAAAGTCTTTGAGCGATAGGAGTTTTTCTTGGCATTATCTAGAGCTAGAATTGGTTTATAATTAGTATATTAATGATCGCTTAAGATGAAGTGATCTTAAACACCAGTTTGTTTGCAAAATTTTCAAAAACTCAATTTGAGTTCTTTTTCATCCCAAAAGTTCCTGTTGCCTTGGTACTTTTTGGTTACCTTGAAAAATAATTTATCTATTATTGAAGGCCCATGTGAACTACTCCTCAAGGGCTTTACAGGCTATTTAAAATTCATTGCCATCACTTGCAACCACTTCTCCCACTTCTTTGCACTAAGAACAATTTCTTAAAATAAGTATTTATTAATCCTAGTTAAAGGCAAGATGTTGATTATATTTCAAAGTGAAGAACTTTTAGACACTGTTAAATCTATGAATAAAAAAAACATCTGGGCCAAAGACAAAACACAAATTGATTGCCTCTGGTTTATAAATTTTTGTAAATTTCGTCTTTTAGAATAATTAAATATTTGGCATATCATGTGAGAAATAACATTCAGCAAATATTTTTATGGTTTTATCAATCATGGCATGAAATATGATATTTGACAATGTTAGGCTTGGGAAAGTGTTAAAAATAGAAAAATAATGATATTTTAATTATTTTTACTGTATCTGTTAATAATCTTCATATGAACTGAAAATACTGAGTCTCATAGCAATAGACATATCACTTTTGGACTATTCATATGAGAACAGTTGCTTTTCCTTGTCAACAGTGATAAGAATGCAATCTATTATATACCAGGTTCAATAAGACAACTTTTTAACAAGAAAGAAGTAACAATGCAAATGAATAAACATATTGACCACATTAACTCATTATTGCAATGTTAACATTATTGTAGTAACTTAATTGCAATGAATATAAAACATGATTGAAGTATAAAAACTACATATGAGAACAACCAATAATAATAAAAGAACAGACTGTTAGGGAAATCACAGATATCTGTTAAGCAGCCCAGACCCTACTTATCCCTTTGCTTTTACAATTGTGTCATTCCACAATCTGGGGTAGGTACTAAGTCTAATGAACCTCACCAGACCTTAAACTTGGAAACTGGAACAAGCAGCCACAGATGCTTATCAGAACAGGAATTCTCAGTGGCAGGGTCTCCTCTCCCCAAGGCAGACAAAATCACAAACAGTATCGACTTCTCTTCTGCTGTGCAAAGTGGGGTGTGTGGAGCTATTATTGACTGACCCATCGCTGGAGCAGTTTTCAACCACCGGGGAAAACAGCCATGATGGGATTTCTTCCATTGCTCTTTTGGACTCTTTGTAGTATGTAAGTGGCAAGGAGATTTTTCACTTTCTGAACCTTTTTTCTATACAATAAAGTGAACATTTCCTGAATGTTTTTGTTGTACCCTGAACCTGTGTTCCCATATGCACCATTGTAGCAACGGGAGCTACAAGTACATCACAAAAGCATTATATTAATGAATGATTTATGTCTGTATTGCTGAAGTATGTCAATGACACACTGAAAAGGCCAGGAAACATTAAAAGACAGAAATTCCAATTTAAACTCCTCTACTTTTTGTTTATGATGAAAATTAACATACACAATGTAAATTGAATTTACATTGAAAGAAAATGTGACACTCTGTAAGTAATGCAATTCCACATTATTGGTGAGCTTAAGGCTCTTGCTGGCTTCTTTACAGCCATTGTTATTGCTATTTATATTGTCAATCATGCACATGAGTACTATGTTCCAAAAGCTTTTGTGGAATTTCTATAAGAAAAAAGTTGGAACACAAGCACAGTAGTATAATTTATGTCTATTTTTAAAATTGACCATTTTAATTACTTTGCTCCAGATTTCCAAAAGCAATTGGAAAATGTTAATGATTAATCACTTTCTATTAAATATTTAACACTTGATCTCAGTGCTGAGCCCCTATATTTTTGATAAGCATCATTATGCACCACAGTTTTGTCTATTGAGATTTCATTCTATCAATGGCAGACATAGGAGGACAACACACATGATTCTCTGGGGACTTGAATTAAGAACATTATCTCTGTATCTACCAGCACTGCCAAGGTGGTGGGTAAGGTCATCCCTGAGCTGAGTGGGAAGCTCATTGAGATCCCCTTCTGCATAGAAAGTAGCATAATATGATGACATCAAGAAGGTGGTGAAGTTGACAGAGGGGCTCCCTAATGTGGACAATAAGGAGTAAGATGCCCCTTGACCACCAGTCTCAGCAATAGCATGAGAGGAAGAGAAAGATAGTAAGCTGGTGGGGAGTCCTTGCCTCAACATAATTTCTATCTCAGAGCACCTGAAGAAGAGGAGAGATTTAGCCCTGCTTTGTTGTATACCATCCATAAAGTACCTTGTGCTTAGGCCAAATAAAAAAAAAAAGAACCAAGAAGAACTCAAATTGAATGAAAAAGACAATCAATTAATGCCAATAGCAAGATGACAGAAATTATATATAAAGACTTTAGAGTAACCATTATACAAATATTTCATCAAGCAATTATGATCTGTTTGAAGCAAAGGAGAAATGTGAAATTCACAGCGAAGAAACAGAAGATATAGGAAGAAGAAAATGGACATTTTGGAACTGACAGGTACAACTACAAAATTAAAAAAAGGAATCGAAGGGCTTAATGGCAGAACGGAGAGAACAGAGCAAAGAATGAGTGTGAACAGGAATAGAGGGCAATAGATATCTCACAAACTGAAAAAAAAAAGAACAGAAACCTGTGAGACTACTACAAAAGACCCAGGATTCATGTTATGACCTCCCATAAGGTTAGGTCTACAAGAAACACCTTAGATATAACAATAGAGGCACACTGATAGTAAAAGGTTGGAAAAATAATATTATGTAAACATTAGTCAAAGAAAGCAGAGGTGTCTATATTAATATCAGACAAAATAGACTTCAGATGAAAGAAAATTATCAGACACAAAAACGGATTTATAGATATACATTATTATGTAATGATATAAGGACAATCCACCAAGAAAAATAGTCATCTTAAGTGTATAGAGCAAAAACCAGTGCTGCAAAATATGTTAAGCAAAAACTGATAGAGAAATAAACAAACCCACAATGACAGTTGGAGACGTCAACATCCATTTCTCTATAACTTACAAAACAACTAAAAATCAGCAAAAATTTTGAACAAATCAAAAACACTATCAACCAACAGGATCCAATTGATATTAATAGAACACTTCACCCATCAACAGCAAAGCACACATTCCTTTCAAGTGCCCACAAAACATGCTCTAAGATATATCCTCAGCGATAAAACAAAATTCAACAATTTAAAAATAGTCTAAATCATATAGCAAATATTCTGTGGTCACAATGGAAACAAACTAGAAATAGATAATAGAAAGATACCAGGAAAAATTTCTAAATTTTTCTTCTTCTAAATTCTACAAAGGTAAAAGAGGAGGTCTGGAGGGAAATTAAAAAAAAAAAAAAACACATTTGAAGAAAATGAAACTATAGCCTATCAAAATTTGTTGGGCACAGTCAAGTGAGTAATGGGAGAAAAATGTATAGCGCTAAATGTATGCATTAAAAAAAGGGGAAGTTTCAAATCAGTAATTTAAGTTTATGCCTCGAGTCCCTAAAAAAAAAAAAAAGAGTATGAAATAAACTCAAACACAAGGAAGAAAATAATAGACAGTATAAATAAATGAAATTGAACCAGAAAAGTGGAGAAAATCAATGAAACAAAGTGTTTCTTTTTTGAAAGATCAATAAAATTACCAAACCTCTAGCAAGACTTCCAAAGAAAAAAGAAAGAGAAGACAAATTATCAATATTAGGAACAAAATATGAGATATCAGTACAGACCCTGAAGACATCCAAAAGAAAATCAGGTAATACTATGAACAACTCTACACTCATACATTTGACAACTTAGATAAAATGCCCCAATTTCTCAAAAAAACACAAAGTAGGAGTGACTCATCCAATTATGAAATTGATAATATGGATGGCCCTATAAAAGTTAGGAGAATTGAACTGTAAGTTAAAAAAAAAAATTCTATCAAAATACATCTCCAGGCCAATTGGTTTCATTGGAGTATTTTATCAAGTGTTTAAAGAATTAATGCCAATTACACAGATCTCTTCTAGGAAACACAGAAGGAAAAAACACTTTCCAACACATTTTATAAAACTAGTATTCCCGATACCAAAATTACTGACTAATATCCCTCATGAATAAAAAATCCATAACAAAGTACAAACAGAATTCAGCATATATAAAAAGAGTGATACACCATTGCCAAGTGATATATTCCAGAGATAGAAGGCTTGTTCTAGTTTTGAAAATCAATCAGTATAATTCACCATGTTAACAGAACTAGGAAAAACAATCGTATGGTCATATAATAAACGCAGAAAAAGCACTTGACTAAATTCAACATCCATTCATAGTAAGAAATCACAGAAAAATAGGAATAGTGGGAAATATCCTCAACATGGTAAAAAGCAGGTAATATACAAAATAACCAGCATCTAACATTATATTTAATGGTGAAAAACTGAATATTTTTTCTTAAGATGAGGAATATGATAAAGGTATCTGCTCTCACCATGCTTACTCATGCTTCAATCTTAATTAAAGATGTAATATGTGCAATAAGGCTAAAAACAGTAATAAAAGAGATATAGATGGAAAGGAAGAGATAAAACTATCCTCATTTGCAGATGACTTCATTGTCTACAGGAAGAATATGAAGGAATTTACAAAAATTGTGAGTACTAATAAGTGAGTTCAGAAAAGTCTCAGGATGCAAAATAAACACGCAAAAATCAATTGCATTTCTATATACTAGTAAGGATTATGTGGAAGTAAAAAGAAAACAACACAATGCCATTGAAAAGTGCTCAAAAATGAAATACATAGGTGCAAATCTAACAAAACATGTACAAGAACTGTAACCTGAAACCTTAAAAATTACTGATAGAAAACAGAGGATAAAATAAATGAGAAGCATACCATGTACAAGAATTGAAAGACTCCAAATAGTAAAGATGCCAATTCTCTCTAAATTGTTCTATACATTTAGTGTGATCGCCTTCAAAATTACAGCCAGGCTTTCTTAGATATAGACAATCTTATTCAAATATGTATATAGTAAAGTCACAACATTACAGTAGCTCAAACAATTCTGAAAAGAAGGATGAAGTGGGAGGAATAGGCTCACCCAATTTAAAGACTTGTTAAATAGCTATTGGCAGAGATATAGACACGTAAAGCAATGGAACGGAATTGAAAACCCAGATACAGTCCCAAATAACATTGATTTTGGACAAAAGGGCAAAAGCAATTCAGTGGAAGAAAGACAGTCTTTTCAACATATGATGCTGAAGCGGTTGCGAATCCATAGTAAAAAACAAACAAAACTCCCACCTTTACCTACAGCTTGTGCTTCATGCAAACATTATTAGAAAACAAAAGCACAGAAGAGCTTCAGGTTCTGGAGCTAGGCAAAGTGTTCTTGGACACCAAAAGCAAAATCTATATAAGTGAAATGATAAATTGGACTTCATCAAAATTTTAAAAACCCAACAAACACACAGAAACAGAACTTGCCAACAGACCCAAGTAAAATGATGAAAGACATGTTACACACTGGGAAACAATAGTCACAACAAAGGACAAGTATCTAGATTATATAAAGAGCTCTCAGAACTCATTAGCAAAAAACAAACAATCCAAGTAGAAAATGGTCAAAAGACATGAAAAACATTAAACTGAAAATGACATACATGTGGCAAGTATGCACATGAAACTAAGTTCAACATGATTAGCTATTAGGAAAAGACAAATTAAAACAAAAATGAGATCTCATTACCTACCTATCAGAATGACTCAAATAAAAAATATGACAACACCAAATGCTAGAAATGATGTGAAGAAACATGATCACTCATACATTGCTAGTTGGAATGTAAAATGGTATACCCATTCTGGAAAACAGTTGGACGGTTTCTTAAAAAATATTTAGGTCTGAACATATTTAAGACTGTACAGTCAAATAGTATTTGGGCATTTACTCCAGAGAAACAAAATTTATGTTCACATGAAAACCTGTAAATAATTGTTTATAACAGCCTTATTCATAATGGCCCCAACATTGGACACAGTGTTGATAGTCTTCGATGAGTGAATAAATAAACTGTGCTATATGCATATCATGGACTATTATTCAGCAATAAAAAGAACCTAGTTGAATATCCAGAGAACTATGTTACATAAGAAAAACAACTCAAAAGGGTCTGTAGTGTATGATTCTATTTATATAACTTCCTTAAAGTGAAAAATTATAAAAGTTAGTGGTTGTCTGAAGTTAAAGAGTAGTTGAGAGTAGAAGGGAAGTGTGATTGGCTATAAAAGGGCATTATGAAATACCCTTGCGGTGGAAATGCTCTGCATCTAGACTGTATAAATGCGAAGATCTTGGTTGTGGTATTGTATTATAGTTTGCAAAATGTTATTTGTGGAGGAAACTGGTATCCGGGCACATGGGATCTCTCTAAATTTTTCTATAACTGAATGTGTTTCTACTATTATCTCAAAATTCAAAGTTTGATTTAAAAAGCAATGTGCTTATTATTTTTATTACATGGTGTGAAAATGCCTATTATTTATAAAACTGTAAATATTAGAAGTTAATGATGAAATGAAATACTGTATTTACTGCACAGCCCTACGTAAGTTCGGAGGTTCAGGGGGCGCAGAGTGGGCACGTTGTCCTTGAGTGGTCACCATGGTCCCCTAACCCCCACCCTTGTTTTCTTAGCAACAGCTTCCTTTTACGCGCTTGGTCTTTCAGCAATCTAGGTCTCTCTGATAATCACAGTATTTCCCAATTCTCTGCCCTACTACACTGGTGTCCTTAGGGGCAGGGATGAACTGTAATTTGCTTAATAAAATGACTTCTCTTAGGAATTTCAATTTTGAGTAAAGATGCCCAGATCCAGAAACTGGCTGAAAATGTGTTCCTCGGTAATTCCCAAAAGATCCTGTCTCTCACATGCCAGAGATAAATAGCCTGGTTCTTTCCAAGGGCTGGATTCACAGTGGCGCCCTTTTTTAAATATGTCTGTTGTTCAGTATCGCATTTGTTTTTCTTATTGGAATTATCCAAACATGTTGCTTGTCCTAAGCGAGCAGAATGTCGACTTGGACCAATTTACTAGGATGTCTAAAGTCCCTAAATACAATATATGTGCTTTTTTCATTTACTTAACAAATATCTATTGAGACCTGCTCTAAACAGATGGAAACAGGACAACAACCAAAAAAGCAGACCAGGTTCTTGTAATTGTTGCTCTTTCATTCTAAGGGGACAAAAGGAAAACAAACAAACAAATGAAACTATACTATTATTAAAAAATAATGAAGAGTGCCAAACACTTCTGAGATTCAGAAAAGCTAGTGTGATGATAATGGTTGGTACTATCTACATATGGTGGCCTAAGAAGACCTATCTAATGAGTCAATATTTTAAAAGAGAGGCTTGATGGAAGTAGGAAAGCATGCTGTCTGATGCCTGGGGAAGAAGTTTCCAGGAAGAGAAAGAGCAAGTGCTTAGGCTCTGTAGTTAAGAGTACGCTTTACAGGATGGAAGAATACCACGAAGACAGATGTATACTAGAATAGAGAGGGTGAGGAGGAATTAGTAGGGGAGGTACCAGAAAGGTAACAGGAGCTGCAGACCATGTAGTACTTTGATGGTCATTGTGAAGGCTTAGGCTTTTATCAGTAAGTGGAGCTAATCACTTTGTTGGACATCTCATATAATTTATTATAGGAGTGTTGCTGTAAACTTCTCTGGTTATGAAATTGCAACTTGAATCTTCTGTACCTCTATGTTATTTTGCTTATTACATAACACTTATTATAAAGAACTATGAAATCATCTGGCCCTTATTTCAAACAGAATAATTCTCTGCTTCCTCTGAAAATCCTGACCCCTTTATCTTTATCCTTATATATATGTAGATATATATCCTACTATTGCAATTTAAACTGACTGAGGACAATATAGTATCTCATTCATCTTGATATTCAACTCCGAAATATAATCACATTTCTTCACGTGATTTCAGAATAAATTTTGTAGAAATAAATTAGTGAAATCCAAAAATTGTATATTTTACTTGTTTGCTAATTGCCTATTTTCCCATCTCTGATGTAAGTCCCAGGAAAACAGAGAGTTGGCTTGTTTTGTTCACTTAGATCTCCAGTTGCTAAAATAGTATATGGCCCAGAGTTGATACTTCAAAAAAGTTTCTGAAATGAATGAATGTATATCTTAATTTTACTGATGGTAAAACTGAGTCCCCAAAATGTGACGTGACCTACTTTTGGACATAAATGCTCAGTCATCGGGACAGAATTCAGGTAACACTAGATTTATAATGTATTTTCTTTCCACTACAATAACTCATGCTTTCAATGATTATATATATTTTTGATTGTTTAATTTAATAATTCTTCATTGAGCACTATAAAAGATGATGGTAAAAAAGGTAAGATTTAGCCTTTACCCTCAAAAACTACATATTGCATAAATATCATTTGACTGTTGAAATATAAAACTTTTAACAGATGACATTTATTATGACTTTCCTCTAAAATCAGCTTCTTCTCTTTACTTCCATGGCATTACATTCAGCTGATCTTCCTCCTATGTCACTGCAAGATGTTTCTATTTCTCATTGTTTGCATTTCCCCTCTACTGAAGAGCTTTATATGCTCTAGTACCTCTGGGCTTGGTCCTGGACTCACTTCTCTTCCATTTCATGCTCTTCCCCCATTTGTGTTCTAAAGATCCCCAAGCTTATAATTCTAGCTCATGCATCTCTATCCTAAGTTCCTGATTTGTATACCTTACTCCTTTGTTGACTTTGTCACTTGGATGTCTCAAAAGTATCTAAAAATGTAAATATACAAAATTAATATTTCCTGGTTCAAATTTGCTTCTCCACCATCATTTCTCATCTCAGTGATTGGCCTCATTATCCCCTACCTCTGTTCTCTTGCTTGATAACCCCTCCTTACTCACCACACACCCATGGATAAGAATCTCTAGTATCTGTTAATTCTCCTCCCTAATAAACCTCAAGTCCATCACATCACGAATTCTCTCCTCTGACTACATCTATCTGAGCACCAATACCTCTTGGGGTGGACTACAACCATAGCCTCCTCTCAGACCTTTCTCCCATGTGTTCTTGGCCTCAAGAATCTTCTACTAAACTGTAGGAATGATTCTGTTAAAATGGACCAGCACACCTCTTCTCTTCCAAACCATTTGGTGCTCTTAGGATAAAATGAAAACTCCTTAAAATGATTTATAATACTCTGCAGGATAGTCTCATCTTTAAACATGCACTTTTCACTTACTAGTACATAGAAAATGCTTTTCTTTGGTAGCCTCTGACTTAATAGTTTGCTTCTTTACAATTATAATTGCCAGGTTCCCAATCTAGGACATGCAGTCTGGCCTCTGTTTCTCTATCTTTCAGGTTTCAATTTTTTTCCCTCACTCTTTATACAGTCCTGCTTGCAACCACTTCTTTTCCACTCCTTAAAACAACCACTTATAGAAAAATCCAAATTCACTGTTCAAAATAATACATTGAAGACTTTCAGGAAGCACTCTTCTGTCTTCCTAAAATGTATGTGATACCTCACTTGTCCAAAACTTCAAAATATATTTTCTCAGACAAAGTATTTAAATATTTTCCAAAGTCTGATTGTGTAATGTCAACGTGACCCAAGTCTTATGACTGTACACGGATGGCATAATCCCAGACTGTTTTAAGCTGGAGAATGAAAATGGTGTGTCCTAAAATCTAATTTAACCATTTACGAGAGAGGAATCGCCTTTGGAAATAACTTGAATTTTCACATATGTTATCCCCCAAAGGCTCCTAGAGTCTCCAAGGTATAACAGCTGTGGAGCCATCTGTGCGCTGAATCGAGTTCCAAAAGCCAGCGCTGTCAATATAACATTTTAATCCAAAAAATTGGGTAGGGTCAGAACTCATTACTAGAAAATTGCCAGCTTCCTAACAAATAGGTCAACTGCATTTAACATGCTGAAATCATTAAGCAACAATAAATTTTTGAGCAAGAAATATGTTTTACAGGTAATTATAAAACCATCTAGCTATGGCAAGGTTTCCTTCCATCATTCATTCAGCACTATGGTGTCACTGTGATAAGCAGTACAGCTTCAGTAACAAACAAAACAGAAAGGTTTCCCATGCTCTTACAAAATTCTACAGGGGTGGATCACTCTTGTATAACACCCTCCACCAGAGTGTACGTTGGGTCTGTGAATATGATCGGATATCATCTCTGTAATTAGGCTATGTTAAATGACAAAAGGAATTTTGTACATCTAATCGTGGTCCCTAAACAAATGACTTCGATTTAAGCCAAAGGGAGAAAATCCTGTCTTGGTGGGTCTGACCTAATCAAGGAGAGCCCAGGAAGAAACAGGAAGCAGCAGCAGAAGCTCGCTTGTTGACCTTGAAAGAAGGAAACTGCATTTTTTCCAGGGAATTTCACATGACAGGACTGGCAGACATCCTCCAGGATCTGAGCCCTCAGTCCTGAGCAACAAGGAACTGAATGTTGACAATAATCAGTGAGTCTGGAAGATGAAATCGCAGTAAGTGCCAGCACTTATTTCTGCTTGGTGGGACTATGAGCAGAAGATCCAGCTAATCCTCTAATCCTTGTCCAGAGTACTGACACAGAAACAGTAAATACTCAAAAATAAATCTGTGTTTGTGTTATATGTGTGGTACTTTGTCACACAGCAACAGAAAACTAATGGGGGTGGGGAGAGGTGACACAAGCCATTCACTTTCCTCCTCTTTAATTTTTGAAGGATTCACATTCAATTCTTCTGATCAATATTGTACTTCATCTTTTCAGTATATAAGTGTATGGCTCTCTTTTTTAATACCAGTGATTTAAGTGTTGGGATAAGGTAGAACAGGCCATAAAAAGAACCGAAATAGTGGAGGGAAGAATTGAGAACTGACATCTCTGTAACATTTCCATCTCCCTAGCTTTCTGCATTGCTATTATCTCTGTGCTAAGTACAGTTCATAACAAAATTAAAATAAAGTGAGGGGAAAATATAAGGCTATATAAAAATATCATTTCAGGGTATTTGCCACCAAAAAAATAGATACATCTCTTTTGAGAGACAGAACAATTTCCTACTAACTAATAATTAAATAAGTAGTTATTGAGGATAAAGTGTCAGGAATCAACATAATAAAGTCAGGCTTTAATTTTGGAGAATACACAGTAATTGTAGGGAAAAACTTTCATTGATAGGCTCAAAATTGTCACAATGCTCTATTTCATTAACCCAATGCCACATTCACTTCTCTGCTTTGGACAAGTGCAGTGCATTTTTTCACATCTTTATGTTAAAACCTATCTGCTAGTGCTTTTATTTAGTATTTATTTTCACATTTTTTCATCATTTTATCTCAATAGAACAGTTGTGCAAAGTTCCTGGTAAAGAGATGGCAAATTTTATTCATTTTAAAATATAATAATGTTAGAATTTTCTCAACAGTTCAGAGGAATTCATTCAATTTTGTAACTGATGTTTTATTTTGAAAGAAGATCAAGAAAATAATTAAATAAATGAAGAAACTATGTTTTTGTACTTTGGTACAGTGAGAAGTATCTACAGTTTTAAGTTAAGAATATTTAAATTTTAACTTTTTCTGCCATTATCTAGTTATATGATTTTGCAAAGCACTTATCTGGAAAATTGGAAAGAATTGATTTTGCCTAGTTTTGGCAAGATATAACAGGAGTGTCAACGCATTCAGCATGTAAGAAAATATGGCCATTCTGCAGAACAATTTGGAAGTAATTAGTAGAATCAAGAATGCATTTGGCACACTAATGTTCACAGCAGCATTATTCACAATTGCTAAAAGATGGAAGCAATCCAAGTATCCATCAACTGATGAATGGATAAACAAAATGTAGTACATACATACAATGGTATATTAGTCGGCAGTAGATAAGAATAAAATTCTGATTCATGCTATAATATGGATGAACCTTGAAGATATGATATTTAATAAAATAAACCAGACATAAAAGGACAAATACTATGTGATCTCACTTATAAGAAGTAATTAGAATAAGCAAACTCATAGAGTAAGAATCTAGGAGATGGGTTACCAAGGGCATTGTCAATCGCAAGGAATGGGGAGTTCATGTTTGATTTACACAGAATTTCTATTGGGGTTGATTGTAAAGCTTTGGTAATGGATGGTTGTGATGATAACAAAACATTGTGAATACAATTAGCATCAGTGAATTATATATGTGATTGTGGTTAAAAGGGGAAATTTTCAGTTTTACATATGTATATGACAAGAATATATATTATAAATATATATTTACCAGAATAGACATCAAAAGAAAAAAGCATAGGGCTGTATAACACAATGAATTCTGTAAATTAATCATACATTTCTGATAATGTTATTTTGTGAATTATAACAAATGTACCTCACTAAAAACAAAATGTTAATAATAGGGTGATATATAGGAACTCTATATTTTATATATTTTATGCATGATATTCCTATAAACCTACAATTTCCCTAACAAAAAAATATGAAGAATGCATTAGTATACATTAGCCCAGCAATTAGACTTCTGAATACATGCGGAGAATTCTCACACCAGAGACCTCCATATATGTTTTATGTATGAAATGATCATCACAAAATTTTTTGTGGTAGCAGGGAGGTGGGTGCAATATATGTGGGATTTTGTTTTTTAATTGTTGCTATCTTGGCCTTATTCTAGGATATTCTGATCCAGTTGATTTAGGAAGTGTCTGGTCATCTCAGCTGATTCGGCCAAGTTTGTGCAGCCGAGATTGTTTTGGACAAATATTAAAATCCTAGTGATGATGAAGGGTAAGAAACAGCCAGAGATCTGTAGCTGTATACTATTCATGTAAATTTAAAATGCATATAAACGCAAAATAATACTCAATATTTTATAAGGATATGTAAAATAAATATCAAGGATATGTGCAAACACAGTTGAGTATTTCCTTATATGGGGAGATGCATAAGAATATGGAGTGGGGATAAAAGGGAACTGAACCTACAAATCTTCGTGCATGAAAACCTGCATCCACACAAGATGCAAAAAATTCTGATAATAGTTTTTTATTCCAGGAATAAAAAAACATGTTTAATCAGTCTTCTACGACTAAGTTGCAAACAATAATATAAACACCAATTATAAGGATACTATAAAAGCAGGGGGTAAGACTAGTTGATCTTAAAGCTGTTTCTAGTTTTTAATTGTGCATTTTAAATTTTTTTCTCTAGATAGCATTTCTGGAAATATATTTTCATCTGGTTAGAAAACTCTGCTTCTTCCACAGCCTTTTTCAGCTCCAGCCACTTTATCTTTGGCTGAGTCTCACCTATTCAGAGGCAATTCAATACACAGAGAGGGAAATGTCAAGACTCACAATTATAAGAGGAATAATTAAGGGGGAAAAAAAAAACAGTGATTGGTCTGGAGTAGGAAAGACTTGGTAAAGGGCAGAGAGATTACAATAAATGTTTTCAGATATTTAAAAGATCATCTGTTATATGAAAAAAAAGATGAAACATATTTTTGTTTGGTATCAACTGAAAGAATCAGAATCACTAGGCAGAATTAATAGGAATACAGTTCAAAGTAAGAGAGGCTTCTATTTAGAGTTATACAAACAGAGAAAGTGCTGCCTTGAAAATTGTCCAGTTCACAGTTACTGGGGTTTTCAAAAGTAGTTTGAGGATGCAATAGAGATGATCACGTGCTGGTGTTGCTCAAAACAATGGTTTTCACTCAGATCAAGTGATGGTAGACGTGCCGTGTTATGCCTTCTCCTTTGTCCTCTTCTTTGGAGTCCATGATAAGGAATGTATGCATAGTGGTTTGAAGTTGTACATATCAAATTAGGTTTCGAACTTCATCCATTCACATGGGTGTAAACCCACCGTAAGTGGAGTTTTCATGAAATTACTTCAGATAAGTTGTGGCCCACTTCAATCAGGATGGGGTAAAATCCTATTACTGGAGTCTGCCATACAAAAATCAGACATAGAGAGAGAAAGCCACAGAGGGAACAGCCAAAAGCTGAGTATTAATGGAACCTGAAAGGGAAGGGAGTGACCAGGAAATATTATGTGCCTTGCCATTAGAAAATCTAAGGACCAAGGATCACTAGCAACCAGCCCCTGAAAGCCACAGTCTTCAAGGAAAAAGAATTACCTTGATAATGCCTTGATTTGGACTTTTTTCCTAGCCTCAAAGCTATCTGTGAATAAATCCCCATTTTTAAGTCAACCCATGCAAGGTATTTGCTTGAGCATCAAAGGAAGTTAAAACAGGTGCTGTTTCCTGTTTAGCAGGAAAATGGGGTGCTGCTATTGCAAATATCAAAAATGTGGGAAAAGGGTGGGCCACGGTGACTCAGCAGGAAGAGTTCTCGCCTGCCATGCTGGAGACCTGGGTTCGATTCCCAATACCTGCCCATACAAAAAAAATAAATAAATAAGAAAAAAATGTGGAAATGGCTTTAAAATTGTGTAATGACTAGAGGCTGGAAGAATTTTGAGGTTCTGTATAGAAAAAGCCTAGACTGATTTGAACAGACGGCTGATAGAAACATGGATGCTAAAGGTACTTCCGATGAGACCTTAGAAGAAAATGATGAATGTGGTATCAGAAACTGGATAACAAGCAATCTTCATTTAAAGTAGCAGAGAACTTGGAAAAATTTAGTTATGCTGTCAGATGGAAGGCAGAACTTCAAAGCTATGAACTTGGATATTTAGCTGAGTAGATTTGAAGGTAAGTATGAAAGGTGCAGCTTTGTTTCTCTACGCAGTTTATAGTGAGATGAGAGAGGAATGGGCTAAGCTGAGAACTGAACATCTGGGAACAAAGAAACCAGAAATTAGTGGTTTAGAAAAATCTGAGTCTATTCAGAACAGGATTTCTTCTAAGGGTTTAACTAAACTTAGGTCTAGTCAGCCAATTCATTGCAAGTCAGGATTGGAAGTATAGTTATCCAGGAAGGATCCGTGGAAGGTCCTACTGATGGCATGGACCCCTCTCAACTACATGGAAAATGTTTAAGGATTTTGCAAAATTTGTGTGAGCAGATACATTGCCAGCCTGGACTGAAAGGAACAGAGAATGAACAAATTGAAGGAAGAATGACTTCAAGGGTAGAAGAAAAGAAGCCAAGGGCTGAACCAAAGATATCTTCTCAGAATAAGAGAGTGAGCCCATCCATATGTGTGGAAAAAATGGATCTGCCCCATGCTTGGGAACAGTGCTGCCACCCCAGTGCTCAGAATGGGTAGGGACTGTGCTGTTTGGGAGAGCCTGGCCACTGTCCTGAGAGAGAGGGTAAAACCTTTACCCTAGTATTTGGGGTGATCAAGGCCCCTGCACAAGGACTTGGAAGGAGTGGAACTACTGCTCCATCTGACCCACAGGACAAAACATTGTTTCAAAGATGATGCTCAGATCTTGAAATCTAATGGTGTTAACCCTGTTGGGTTTTAGAATTGCTTGGAATCCATAACCACTGTTCTCCTTCTAATTTCTCTCTATTGGAATGGGAATGTTTACCCTAAGCCTCTCCGTCCATTGTTTATCAGAAGCAAATAACTTGTTCTCTAGGTCTTACAGGTCCACAGATATAGGGAAATTATGCCCAGAACAGATCACTGACTTTGGTTTGGATGTGGCAGAGACTACATTTCTCACATAGCCACCTCCCCATAGCTCCTACATTGCTCACACATAATCTATCATTTGAAGAACTGAGAAGCCTAAACTTTGCTTTTAATCACTTAATATTTAGCTACATACTGCACATATCTGCACTAAGTTTCCTGCCATACATGATAGAGTCAAGCTTATTGTCAGAACCAATATGATTTTAATTATGAATTTTTTTTCAGTCTAATTCAGATGCAATTCAGATGTTTGTTTCATTTTAAAAACTAAAAAAAATTCTCAGGATTGTCATCTGAAATTAATTTTAAAAAGATAAATATCTGCAATATAGAATTTTCTGGTCAAACTTTATTTTTACATAAATTCCTTTTTCCCCATAAGCCCTTTCTTAACTATTCCACACTCTAGTCCTGTCCAAGGGATGAGATGTTAAAGTATCCAGTTGTGTTGTACTTACGTCACTTAAATAATTTCCACTCGTTTTAGTTTGCTAAAGCTGCCAGAATTAAGGAATTAAGGTTTTTGGGATACTGTAATGGAATGACAGTATTTTGCAAGAAATGAATATATGTTTTGCATGAGCCAGTTGTTGCTCTGATTGTATTCTAAAATATATATTAAATTCAATATAAGGTAAGCCACATTCCGATAAAGGTTAAGTTTGTATGAAATATAAAATATCCCCAATGAATTCAGTTCATTTTTATTTTTATCTGTGCTTTCATGTAATTTTTTAAATTATGTACGAAACAAATTTTATATATGTAGATGACTAAAGTGATTTAATGCTTTTGAAAGGAAAATTTCCTAAGAAAATGAATAATTACAAACCAAAACTGTTTAATAATAGTGAATCTTGACAGGATGTCTGAGTGTGACTAATATAAATCTTGCTTTAATGCATCATATAAGTTTTTTCCCAATGAAATATGTAAGAGAAGAACAGAGACCATCAAAATTGGAATTAGAGGACCCTGAGGTCTATAGTCAGAAGGCCTGAGTTCAGTTCAGCATTGCCATCTAACAAGTGTAGCTTTTTTTGAAAGCCTCTCTTTCTTGATTTCTGAAATTCATTTCAGTGCAATAAATATTTATCAAGAGATTGCTATGGGAAAAGTCATGAGCATGCAGAATGCAGGGTTAGGGAGCTCAGAATCTTGGAGTGAGGCTGCCTATGTAAATAAATACTTGAATTCAGGGGAATAGAAATGAATAATAAAAGCAAACATATTGTACAGTTGCTGCAGAATGAGGAGATTAACAGTATAGAGAGTGGATCTGGTAAAGAAAGCCTGAATATAACAATGCATACTTCAGAGCTTTGGTTTATGGATAAAAAGAGATAAGGCATGTTGAACTATTTTATACACTGTTTTTTTTTTCAATCGATGGAAGAATTTTCTGTGAAATACTTGTCA
Organism: Myrmecophaga tridactyla; assembly: GCA_004026745.1. Taxonomy (NCBI): domain Eukaryota; kingdom Metazoa; phylum Chordata; class Mammalia; order Pilosa; family Myrmecophagidae; genus Myrmecophaga; species Myrmecophaga tridactyla. The sequence continues at coordinate 258,993 of PVIY010000069.1, forward strand.
TATCCTTCTTTTCTATTCCCCATTGATGCCATAGCTGGTTAAGCTCTTAATCATGTCACATGTGGATTTAAGGAATATAAATGTATCTTTCTTGTGTCCTAATGTTGGGGCATTTTATTCAGAAAGATAGAGTTAAAATAAATAAGTATTTCCTTTGAATAAATAGTTTGGCCCCTGCAGGTAAGAGAAATAATAGTAATTGGAATATTATGAACTACCTTCTACAATGTTTCCTGAGACTGAGTAATTAATCAAGCAGGAAAAATATTGTAAAAATTACTGGTAAATAACCAATAAAGAGTGAAAGTTATTAACAAAATGGAAAACGAGCCTAGGTTGTCAGAGAAGATTAGAATTTAAGTATCTCGTAACAACCTTCCAAAGTCAACTACTACGTTAGGACTTAAATACCAAGGAACATATGTTAGTTTGCAGGCTGCTATGATAAATAGCATGCAATGATTTGGTGTAAACAATGGGAATTTATTGGCTCAAAGTTTTGGGGGCTAGAAGGCCTTCCTTCTGGAATTAGTAGCATTTGTGCTAGCCAGTAATCTTTGGGATTCCTTGACTCATGGCATGTGGCAATGTCCTCTCTTTCTCTTCTGGGTCCCTGCCCATTTCTGATGCTTGGCTCCTTCATGTGATTTTCTTTTACTATTTCTGAGTTTATTCTGCTTATAAAGGACTCCAGAGGGCTCTCATAATCCAGACTCAGATCTACCTCCTTAAGTCGTGCCACACCTTAAATAAAAATAGTATCTCCAAGAGATCCTATTTACAACCTATTTATAACCACAGGAACAGAGATTAAGATTATGAACATGTCTAATTGGGGTACATAATTCAATCTACCACAGTTCTACCCTCTGGATCCCAAAAATGCATGTTTAGTTTTTATTTTTCTACATGTAAAATGCATTCATTCCATCACAACAGTCCCCAAACCTTAAGTCATTTCAACAACAACTGTAAATCCAGAGTCTCATCAAAATCAGTTATGAGTGTGGACCATCCTGGGGTAAAATTCCCCTCCACTCCACAGTTTCTTCATCCTACATATGAATAACAATGCCTACCACATAGAGAGACTGTGACAAGGGTTCCACAGACCAGCCTAGCCAAGCACAGTGCCTGGAACATAAGTAGAAGCTCAATGAGAGTTCCTTTACTTAGTCTCTATTGCTTTGTTTTCTTAAATGAATTATTGTACATATTCATGACCCTTTTATGTGTGGAGCAAAGGAAGAATTACATTATAAATTTAAGCAGTATTGTAGTGGTTTGAAGCTATTATGTACTCCAGAAAAGGCCATGTTCTTTTAATCCATTCCTGTGGATGGAGATCAATTGTAGGGAGGAATTTTTAATTATTTCAACTGAGATGTGACCCACTCCATTCAAGGTAGGTCTTAATCCTCTCACTGGAGTCCTTTATAAGAGATAGAATTAAGAGAAGTATATAGAGAAAAGCCCCAGAAAAGGTAAGAGAGAACCCACAGAAGCTCAGAGGAAGCCACTGGCTAGAAGCTGAAATTAGTGAAACCGGAAGGTCAAGCAGAAGCTGGCCATGTGCCTTCCCATTGACAGAGGTGTCCCAGATGCCAGCAGCCTCACAGCCAACTGTCCAAATCATCATGCCGTGAGTTGGACATTTTCCTTGCCTAAGAACCAAAAACTGCAAGTTAATAAATCCCCATTGTAAAAGCCAACCCATCTCTTGTATATTGCATTTCAGCAGTTTTAGCAAACTGAAACAAGTATAAACTATTATTTAAGTGGGGAAAATGCAGCACAACTGGATACTTTAACATATCATCCATTGGACAGGACTAGAGGGTAGAATAGCCAAGAAAGGGCTTATGGGAAAAAAGGAATTCATGTAAAAATAAAATTTGATCAGAAAATTCTATAATGCAAATATTTATTTTTTAAAAATCAATTTCAAATGATGATCCTGAGAATTTTTTAATTTTTTGAAATTTTAATTTTTTAGATAAAACAACCATCTGAATTAGACTGAAAAAATGCATAACTAAAATCATGTTGGTTCTGACAATAAGCTTGGCTCTATCATGTGTGGCAGGAAGCTTAGTCCAGATATGTGTAGTATGTTACTACATACTGAGTGATTAAAAGCAAATTTTAGGCTTCTCAGTTCTCCAAATGATAGAATATGTGTAAGCAATGGAGAGCTATTGGGAGGTGGCTATGTGAAAACTACCAATTATCATGGTTTTCTATAATGAGTTCTGAAAGATTCTTTTCTTTCCTGGAATCAAGGATTAAATAATCAGGGTTATGGGGGGGTCACTCATTTTCTCAATTGTTTTTTTCTTTGTTTCCCGTCATTATGTACTTTAGAACTGGCAGCAAGCCAACCACCGGCATTTTGAGCTTGGCAGCCTAAATAGGACTTACATTAAAAAGGAAAAGCAAATATGATTAGGAAAGGAAAATAACTTTATTAACCTTTTTAGAAATCTGAGTGTATTGATTATCTCTTTATTCAGGTTCCCTTGATGCCAACAGAAATATGCTGCAAGTCAACTTGGTTACAATTGCAATGTGTCTGCATAAGCTGTGGTCTCATATAGGACAATTTAAAATTTTCCTGCCAAACCCCATGTTTTAGTTTCCCAACTGCTAAAACAAATACCATGTATTGAGTTTTTCTATGCAACAGGAATTTAATGGCTCACTGTTCTAAGGGTAGAAGTTCGAAATTAAAGCATCAGACAGGTAAAACTTTTTGCCAGAAGACTGTGGCATTCTGGGGTTGGCTGATGCCAATCCTTAGTTATTGGCTTTTGTGTCGCTTGGCAATGCTTATGGTGATCTCTTCTCCTTTTTGTCAGGGTGCCATTGGCTTCCAGCTTCTGGCTGCTCCCTGTGGCTTCTCCCTAAACCCTCCTGATTCAGTTGGGCCACACATTAACTGAAGTAACTTCACCCAAAAGTCCTCTTCATAATGGGTTCACACCCACAGGCATGGCTTAAGAGTAAGAACATGTTTAACTGGGCTACATAACTTCAAGCCACCAAACCCCAGATATGTGTTGATGGCAGCATTCCTTTCATAAACTTAGACTTTTCTCCTTATAGCACCCCTTCGATTTTATGATTAAATGTTTCTTTGTGTGCTTATTTGCAAATGTCTGTTTCATGAGACTTCTTTTCATAATGGAGGGAACGATGCTTATTGTTGTTGTTTGTTTTTATAGCTATATCCTATCTACCATACAGCAAAAAAAAAAAAAAAATACGTAAAGAATTGAATTGTCAGGACTCCTCTTTAGACTTTCTATTTATACTACTGTTTTTTACAAGGTCTGACATGAAAAGAAGGTTACTATATTCTGAATTATGTTATAGAGAGAATATGGTACAGTTATATTTTGTTTTGGTCTTTTAAAAACAGAATTAAGGGAGAAACAGATATTATGCAATTATACAAGGAAGGGTGCTAGGAGTGTTTGTCTGTCATGGCTATGGATTAACTTTTTTAATAATTTTGAACACAAAAGCACATGCTTAACTCACAGTTTTGAGGACTCCTAAACCCTCTGCTTAATCCAGAGTTCATGATCTCTCAAGAGGCTGAGAAGTTAGTGTTCCATTTATTTTAACCCACTGAAAGTACTGGAAACACCTGAGAAGCTTCTAAATCAATTAAATTTGATCAAGCTTCTTAGAATTCCCCAATATGAATCATGATTTACAATATGATATATCTAAAAAGTACTCTTTTGGAAATATTTTAGGACATTTTGTGTTTTGAAACATCATGAGCTGATTAAATATGAAAGTAACAGAAATCACACAATAATTGTACAAAGCAATACACTGCATTTCTACAAGGACATCTGTGATTTTAGTATTCAGGCAAGCAATACAATATTTAAATTATATTCAATGTTTATAAATAAAAGAATAGGGGCAGGCCACTGTGGCTCAGCAGGCAGAATTCTCGCCTGCCATGCTGGAGACTCAGGTTTGATTCCCGGTGCATGCCCATGCAAAAATAAAAAATAAAAGAATAGTAGTCTCTGGATAGAGCGTATTTAGATTTTCATTATGAATGTGTGCCTTTGGAATGGAATTTCAACTAATCTTTTAGATGCATTTTGAAGTCAAAATCAAACAGTTAGTTGTGTTTGTTGGTAGCAATTCTCTATAGTATTTCTTAACTTCCTCTATCAGTATTGGTAGAGTCAAGACAAGGGTGAAGTAAGTGAGGCAGTAACTTCAGGTGCAATAAATTAGGGGGCATCAAAAAATTCACTAATCAAGATAAATATATTATAATTCACCATTTAAAAATTAAAATAATGCAAAAATGCTATGATGAATATGATATCAAAATTTCAAATAAAGACACAATCAATGTTATTGTCTTTTTCTTTTTGTCTTTAATATGATGCAAACTTGAGCTTTTGTTCTGTACTTGTTTTATAAGAATGTTTGCATAACAAACAATTTTGTAAGCTAGAGATATGCATGTCTTCTGCCACCATCTATGATGACACTATGGCAGGCTAATAAGTTAGCCTGCAATTGGGCTAAAGCTCAGATCCATAGTTTTGACTGTTTTTTTTTTTTCAATTTCTCTAAAGGTAAATAAAAATGTGAGAAATTTCTATGTGCCACTGTCTTTGTTTGCAAGGGCTGCTATTGCAATATAACTACTTGATTTAAATAAAAGGAATTTATTGTCTTAGTTTTGGAAGATAGAAGTCCAAAATCAAAGCACGGGCATATGCATTCTCTGAAGTGTGTGGTGCCTAGTTGGTAATTTGCCTCAATCTCTGCCTCTATTCCATGACCATCTCTCTCCCTGTCTGTCTCCTCTTGCACATCTCTTAAGACCGTGTCTAAATTCCCCTCCTTGTAAGGACTCCCGTCTTGATTTAAGGCCCACCATGATTCGGTTTGGATTCATTTTAACTAATAATGCCTTCAAAGTTCCTATTTACAAATAGGTTCACATCCCCAGGATCCGCGGTTAGGGCTTAAACATGTAATTGTAGGAAACATGATTCAATTCATAACAGCCACAACATGGAATAGTTTTCCATCTGGTATGGTTTATGCCAACATACTAACTTTTTAAACAAGCCTTATATACTGTTGCTATTTAAAGGTCCTTATCTGTATTTTCTTTACAATAATTTATATTAAACATATCAGACATTGATGCAGTTGTAAAAACAATAGTATATTTCATATATGTTCTATGTTTGCATTCAGCATATTGGAAATAGATACCCAAAGTGCAGACATAGTTAAATTTGCAGGGATGAGATATGTATTATGAGCATGGCTCTCTGTGAATACATAACATCTCTATGCTGAATTTAAATCTAATTTTGTGACAGCTGTAAAAATGTCTACCTAGTAGAGAAAAGCAAAGAAATCAAATTTATGCTGTTCTCTGAAAAGTTACAATGCTAAATAAAGTATTGTTCTGAATTTTAAATCATAATATTTCCTCCTCTAGTAAAGTTCCTGAGAAAATGCAATTCATTAGAATATATTTATAAATCACCTTTCATAATGAAGAATTTTGAAATAATTTCCAGACATAACTAGATAGGAAAGGGGGTGGGAAATTCATGCAGAAATTACTTGTTCATAGACATCTAGGATAGGAAAAATAAGTTGGTATTACTAAGTGCTGAAAATCATGATCGAATAAGTCAGATTTCTTCTCAATCTACATAATGCCAACATTTGCAGACAAAAAGTGGAAAAAAACAAAGGAATAGAAAGTAAGGCTGACATTACTGATTCTACAATAAGCATAGGGGCAGAAAAAAGAGATTAAAAGTTTAGTGGAGCACAATGTCATAATGAAAGTCTTCCAAAAATTTTTCAGGCCTTTTATTTCACTTATATCAAGTAATAAAAGAGAACAACATAATAGAATAAAGTTAGATAGCATCCCTTGAATCAACGTTATCTAAGCTAATAGTTTTCAAAGGAAACCTACCCAATTTCTCTCTTGGAACAGATTGGCACAGATGATGATGTTTTATCTTCCCAAAAGTCAAAAAGCCTATCCCTGAGTCCAAATGCAAACCTAAGCTTAGGAATCTTTATAGCCAACCACTTTGGGCACACTATTATAGTATGAAAAGATTTTGATCAGAACACATTTATAGATATATAAATTTTAATGGACATACAATAAAAAATCAATGGGATGGAAAACATTCCTTAAATTTGGAGTAATAATCTTTTTGTTACAATATTTGGGAGGAAAAAGAATGAATGGAGAAAAATGGAGCAGATGACGTCAAATAATATCTTAAAGTTAAGAAGATTTTTTTAAAGAGTCACATTGCACAAGACTCTTTGAGTTCCTTTAGTCTTTTAGCAAACATTGACAGTTCTGAAGAAAGTAGGATATAATACCTGTTCTCTGAAACCATGTGGTAAGCATTAAGATGGCTCACAAATATTCAACTGCTACTTCTTGGCCTTTGGTGGCTTTCTTTTTCCTATTCTTTTTTGAAATGGGTATGGCGATGTAACTTGTCTTGGCCAATGAAATATAAATGGATGTAGCTGTGGTACTTCCTTATCAAAATTCTAAAAAGCAGTGTGTGGTTGCCATTTGTCCTTTGTTTATCATGCCATTTGTCCATGATAGCAGTCATGAGAATATGTTCTGAGATAGGCCCTCTGTTTCTATGAGTCCTCAAGGAACTCTGATAAGGAGAGCCCATTTTGCAGCTCACATTGGATGGGTAGTCTGAGCAAAAACTTAATTTTCATGTATGTAGCTACTGAGATTGTATGGTTGTTTGTGTTTTTTTTTTCACATGACCTAATCTGTTTGATAAAAATAACACACTAGTTCTCTCTCTCTCTTTTTTTTTTTTTTGCATAGGCAGGCACTGGGAATCAAACCCAGGTCTCCAGCATGGCAGGCAAGAACTCTACCTACTGAGCCACTGTGGCCTGCCCAGCTCATTTTTATAGATTAAAAACAAATGAAATGATTATTAAGAATTTCTAATAATTTTCAAGCCTTTGCCTTTTCCCTAAGTTCATGTCACTTTATCTCAAAAATCTTCATAGAAGTCCATTATAGTATCTTCTTTGAACAGAATTGTCCATGATGGTAGAAGGAGTTAACCTAAATTTAATTAAGAAAAAAATCATTGAAACAGACTTAGGTTCTCATTACACGATTAAATTCCTCCTCACCAATAATTTGTTTCTACAAAATAGAAAATGCATTTAAAGGTCACTTGATTAACTCTGTGGGATGTAAATTGATTACATTATGGTTCCAATGATGGAAAACAATGGAAGTGGCCTCAGCTAACTACTCCTGCTAGCTGCTAAATCAGAGCATTATAGAATAAAAACCTTGCTTCCTATAAGCTAATCAAACCACTGGTGATCAGCAAAAATGACAGTAAAAAGGTCATATTTCAGAGAGTGGAGATTTAATGATAATTGTCACTTTTGTAAATGACTATAAGTGATGGCAATAGTTGCTTTTTTTTTTTTCCAACACAAATTGATAGAAATATGTGCTCTTTGAAGTTATGGAGTATGATAGTTTCTATTGTTTATGCATATAATTTGAAAACTTTTTAAGGGAAATGATTTTGGAAATTGTAATTTATATTATAATAACATGAGAAATGATTTTACTAAATTTTTCTGACAGAATCATCCAGAAAAGTCTCAGCAAATTTCTGAAATATTTGCATCAATAATGATTGCCTAAAAGGAAAGGCTCATTAATGCTTGTAAGATTATTTCTATTGATTCAGTTTGAAGAGCTGGAGTAACAGTAATTCTTTCTTAATGTTTAATTCAATAAATTTCACTGGCTAATGCACTCAGTTGTTCAGTCATATAACAATACTTTAAAGGTCTTCACATTTTCACTTTTCTGTGTTTTCTTAATTCTTTTCCATCTTTAACTTTATTTTTAACTCCTAATCCATGCATGGATTACATGTTGAAACACAAAGTTTAAACTAGGTAGTATTCAAAATTTTTTATAGTTAGTAAAGTAGTTGCATTCTATGAAACAAACTGATTTTCCCTTAGTTTGGGAACAAAAGACTTTGTGGGTCCATAGATATAAATAAAAATGAAATACAACTCATATCATTCACTTTATTAATTTCAAGTTAAATTTAGTTAAAATTTAGGATGACGCATAGAGAGAAATTACTCCTAAATGACTAAATAGCTTTCTTTTGGGGATGACTGGATATTCCTTAAGAAGAAAGTCATAAAATCATTCTCATTGAATTAATCTGCTCTTGCATGCTATATAACATCCTTTGGTCTCTCACTATTAACAAGAAGTCCTCACCTTTATCTTTATATAACTTATCTGAAATTTGATCCACATACCATTTTGCTGTTCAGATGTGATAGATGTGAATCAAATTAGACTAGGCACTGAAGATGCTAAAATTTATGAGGAAGGAAAGATAGTCCCAGAAGGAATCCAAAGATGACCATTTTGCTACAAAGTTCCAGGGCCAAATGCAGAATGTTCTAAACTTTTGCTAGTTGCTAAGGTAGCTATCAACAGCCACTCTCACTTTTCCTTGCTAACTGAAATGTTACTATTCTCTGGGCACCACTGATGTACCAAAGGATGAATCTGGAATGGTCTAAATCAGTGACGTTGGACTGAGACCTCACTGGGAAGTTACGAAGTGTACAAACGTTTCCTCAATTTCCCCAGCACTTTCTGAAACCAAGTGCAAACACTACAGTAAATCAATGTAATTCTACTTGAAGATTATTTCTATTGATTCAGTTTGAAGAGCTGGAGTAACAGTAATTCTTTCTTAATGTTTAATTCAATAAATTTCACTGGCTAATGCACTCAGTTGTTCAGTCATATAACAATACTTTAAAGGTCTTCACATTTTCACTTTTCTGCACTTCTCACCACCTGGCTACAAATTTTGGGGGTTCCTGCTGTGCCCCTCAGGTCTGATAATTTCTTAGACTGACAGATCTCATGGAAAATACTATACTTACAACTGTATTTTATTAGAGCAAAAGGATACAAAAAAAGAAGACGCCAAAAGAAGAGATAAATAAGGCTAAGGCTGGGTGAGTTTCAACCACAAGCTTCTCTCTAGGTGGAGTCAGAACGCATCACCTTCCCAGTACAGCTCAATCATTATTAATGGTGTAAGTTCTTTGGCTGGCTTCCAGAGTCTGGAGTTTATATGGGGTTCCATTATGTAGGCATGACTGATGAAATCAATACCTACATGGATGAACTCAATCTCAGCCCCTCTCCTCTCCCAGAGGTGGAGGATGTGGACTGATAGGATTTCGCTCAAAGCCAAATGATTGTTTTCTCTGGTGTGGCCAGCCCCAGCCCTAAATCTGCAGAAGTGATTGGTCCCACCCTATCATTTAATAAGCATAAGAACTGTCAGATGTGGTCCTGAGCTCACAATGAAGAACAAAAGATATTTATCTCACAGTAAATTCCAAAGATTCAGAGGTTGCTTTCCCAGGAAGTGGGGACAAAAGCCATGCATGCTTTTTTTCATTATCAAGCACAAACAATTGGTAAAGTCATGTCTGGTACACAATTCTGGGATAGAAGAAGTAGGAGAATAGCAAGGTGGCTCCCTGGGACACCTAGTCTCCTAGGAAGGTCTTCCTTGCCACCAGGCAAAAGTCTTCCTTTTATGCCTCTGGATATTGTTGTAAAACAGTGTCTCAAGTCCAGGAACACCTGTAGACATAGTTGGACCATGAGGGAAATAATTTAAGAAAAGAAGCCAATAGGCAAAAAAAAAAAAAAAAAAAAGCAATGAAAGATTGAAGGAAATGGACCTTCTAAGCTGCTAAATTAAATAGATCTAGATCCATTTAGCTACCAGGTTTTATGTGAGATGATAAATCTTTATTGCTTAAAGCCAATTTTAAGTGGGTTTTCTGTTATTTGTAGATAAAATCTTCCAAAGTGATGAAACAAGTGATTAAGCTGATGCTTCTGAAAAGGCAAGTACTTTTTTTACAATTACCTATCAAGAAAAATCTATAAATAGATTAAGTTATTAACATTCATTCAACATTCATATATTCAGCACTTCCTTTTACAAAGTATTGTGGACACAAAGTTAAATATGGTACAAACCTTGCTTTCAGTTAATTCAGTGTCATGCCTAGAAACAATTACATCATTAAAAGTTACAAAGTTTCTAGATATTACAAAGATATAATAGAATATGATTTTGGTTTATATTTTTACAGCTCCACCTTTGGTAGATGTTTAAATTTCCACTTGCCTCCATTTTGATACCTATAAAATAAGGAAGATCATAGTACCTAATTGGTAAGTTTTTATAAAGATGAAATGATAATAGATAATTCTTATATAAATGTTTAGAACTATACTTATAACATGAAACAGAAAATACACATTTTGCACCAATTAAACATCTCTTCCTTTGGTCTCAAAGGAAGTTTAAGTTTTAAAATACAGTCAATATCATCTTTTATCCTTTAGTCTGTCTTAGCTTAATCCTATCAGATCATCCTCATTCATATCTCTAATTGAAGTCTGATTACTTTTTTGGTGTTTTTAATGGTTTCTATATGGGTAATGCTGACTTTCATAGCTGCAGATCTCTAGCTCTGAGCCTCAGGTGTCAGACAAATATCCAAAGTTCCATGGAATGACCAGGTTATGCATAAAGAGCTCAGCACCTCAGAATTTAGAAATAACAGTCACAACTCTAGAGTAGATGTGACTGCTATAAGAACTTACAATCTACGAAACTTTACAATAAGCCTTCACCTGATAAGCTATGTTTTCAAATTCACTTCTCAGAGTTTGCACATTAGAGTTAGTCCATATCAGTGAGGCATTATAATTTTTGTCTTTTTGTTTCTGGCTTATTTCACTCAACTTAGTGTTCTCAAGTTTCATTCACCTAGTTGCATGCTTCACAACTTCATTCCTACATGCAGCAGCTCAATAATCCATTGTATGTATACACCAAAATTCCCTTTTCCTGTCTTCAGTCAACATACCCTAAATTCACTCCCATCCATTGCAATTTGCCAACACTGACACCATAAACACCAGTATGCAAATGTCTATTCCAATCCCTGCTCTCAGTTTCTCCAAGTACACACCAAGCTAAGGGGTTGCAGGATCATACAGCAGTCTGACTCTTAGCCTTTTGTGCCGCCACACTGCCCTCCAGAAGTGCTGCAACACTCTACTTCCCTACCAACAAGAATACGTACATCTCTTTCTATCTCTCTCTCTCTCTCTCTCTCTCCACATTTACTCTAGCACTTGTATTCCTCTGTTCTTTTGTTTGTTTGTTTTTTTGCATGGGCAGGCACTGGGAATCAAACCTGGGTCTCCGGCATGGCAGGTGAGAACTCTGCCACTGAGCCACCGTTGCCCACCCTGCCCATTTTATAATTGGGTTGTTTGCCCTTTTGTTGTTGAGTTGTAGGATTTCTTTATGTATACTGGATATCAACCCCTTACCAGATATATGGTTTCCAAATATTTTCTCCTATTGAGTTCAAAGCTGTCTTTTCACATTTTTTGACAAAGACCTTCGAAGCACAGAAATATTCAATCTTGAGAGTTTCCCTTTCTCTATTTTTTTTTTAGTTTCTTATACATTGGATAAAAGGTCTAAGAAGCTGTTTCTTATTATTAGCCCTTACAGGCGTTTCCCTATATTTTCTTCTAGAAGTTTTATGGTACTGGATCTTATATTTAGGTCTTTAATTCACTTTGAGTTAATTTTTGTTTAGGGTGTGAGGTAGGGGTCTTCTTTCACTCCTTTGGATATAGATATCCTATTCTCCCAATCCCATATATTGAAGAGGTTGTTCTGTTGCAGTTCAGTGGATTTGGGAGCCTTGTCAAAAATCATCTGAGGGCAGGTGGTGGTGGCACAGTGGTAGAGTTCTCACCTGCCATGCCAGAGACCCGGGTTCAATTCCTGGTGCCTTGCTCATGCAAAAAAAATAAATAAATAAATAAAATAAATCAATTGACCAGTATGATACTGTCTGTGAGTTTTTCATATATGCCCACAATTTTCTTCAATTCCTACTTTTGGAAGTATTTTTAACAGAAAAGAATGCTGAATTTTGTCAAGTGCTTTTTCAGTGTCAATCAAGATGATCATATGATTTTCCCTTTTGATTTGTTAATGTACTGTGTTACGTTGATTGATATTCTCATGTTGAACCACTCTTGCATTCCTGTAATAAACCTCACTTAGCCATGCTGTAAAGTTCTTTTAAGGTACCATTGAATTCTATTTGCAAGAATTTCATTGAGAATATTTGCATCTATGTTCATTAGGGAGATTGGACTCTAGTTTTCCTTTCTTGTAATATTTTTATCCAGTTTTAGTATTAAAGTGATGTTAGTTTCAAAAAGTTAATTAGGTGGTGTTCCTTTTCCCCCAATTTTTTGGAATAATTTGAGCAAGAATGATGTTAATGATTCTTGGACTGTTTTGTAAAATTCCCCTGTGAAGCCATTTGACCCTGGCCTTTTCTTTGTAGGAAAGTTTTTGATGGCTGATTGAATCTCTACTTTTGATTGCTTTATTGAGGCCTTCTGTTTCTTCTCAAGTCAGTATAGGTCATTTATGTGTTTCTAGGAAATTGTCCATTTCATCTAAGTTGTCTAGTTTGTTGGCATATAATTGCTCATTGTATCCTCTTATATATATATATATTATATATATATATTTATTTCTTCAGGGTCCATTGTAATGAGTTACTCTCATTTCTGATTTTATTTATTTGCATCTTCTCTTTACTTTTTTTTGTTTATCAGTCTAGCTAAGAGTCCATTGATTTTATTGATTTTCTCAAAGATCCAACTTTTGGCTTTAATGATACCTCTTTTGTTTTTTCGTTCTCCAATTCATTTATTCCTGCTTTAACCTTTGTTATTTTGTTTCTTCTATTTGCTTTGAAGTTAGTTTGCTGTTCTTTCTCTAGTTCTTCCAGGTGAACAGTTGAGTTCTTGATTTTTGTTCTCTATTCTTTTCAATTGGCATTTAGGGCAATAAATTTCCCTCTCAGCACTGTCTTTGCTGCATCCCATGAGTTTTGATATGTTGTATTCTCATTTTCATTCATCTCCAGAAATTTACTGATTTCTCTTGCAATTTCTTCTTTGACCCACTGATTACGAGTTTTATTTAACCCCCATACATTCTTGAAAGTTCTGGTTCTTTGGCAGTTATTGATTTCCAGCTTCATTTCATTGTGGCCAGAGAAAGTGTTTTGAATAATTTTAATCTTTTAAAAAAATTAAGAGCTGTTTTGTGTCCCAGCATATGATCTATTTTGGAGAATCTTCCATGAGCACTAGAGAAGAATGTATATCCTGGTGTTTTAGGACACAATGATCTATTTATATCTGTTAGGTCTATATAAGTTAATCACATTGTTTAGGTTCTCTATTTCCTTGTTGATCCTGTCTGGTTGTTCTATCTATAGAAGAGCATGATATATTGAAGTATCCCACTATCACTGTTGAAAAAGCCATTGCCTCCTTCAGGTTTACCAATGTTTGCCTCATATACTTTGGAGCTCCTGGATTGGGTGCATCATTTATGATTGTTATCTCTTCCTGGTGAACTGTCCCTTTTATTAGTATGTATTCATTAATATTAATATTATTAATATTATTACATTAAAATTAATATTAATAAGGACAAGTGTCCTTCCTTGTCTCTTATGACATCTTTGCATTTAAAATCTATTTTAACTGATATAGTATAGCTCCTCCTGCTTTCTTTTGGTTACAGTTTGCATGTAATATCTTTTTTCAAGCTTTCACTTCGAATCTATTTGTATCCTTGGGTCTAAGATGAGTCTCTTGTAAACAGCATATAGATGGATCACATTTTAAAATCCATTCTTCCAATTTGTATCTTTTAATCAGTGAGCTTAGTCTGTCAACATTCTAAGTTATTAATGCAGAGGCAGTTTTTGAATGTACCGTCTTATCTTTTGGGTTTTATTTCTCAGATCTGTTTTTTTGTTCTCTCTCTCTTTTATCTTTTAAATTTTCTTTACTAATATTCTTCAATTCTGTGCCCTCTTCCAGAAACTTAAATATATCATACCACTGCCTTCTAGCCTCCATGGTGCATGCTGAGTAGTCCAAACTTAATCTCACGTGGCTTCCCTTGCATGTGGTGAATCACTTTCCTCTTGCTGCTTTCAGGACTTTCTGCTTCTCTTCAGCATTTGGCAGTCTGATTAGTGTGTGTCTTGAAGTGCATATATTTTGACTTATTCAATTCATAGTTCATTGGGCTTCTTTATCTGCCTATCTATGTCCTTTAAAGGCTTTGGAAGTTTTCCTCAATTATCTCCTCAACTAATCTTCGTAGCCCCTTACTCTTCTCCTTCTGGGACACAAATGATTTTTATATTTGTGCACTGCACGTTGTTCACAATTCCCTGACATCCAATTCCAATTTTTCCATCTTTTATGCCATCTGTTGTTTTGTGCATTCAAATTCAGTTGCCCTGTCCTCTAGCTCACTTATTGTTTCTTTCCTTTGCTTTTTCTAATTTGCTGTTATGTGTCTCTAGTATATTTTTATTTTCATCTACAGTGTCTTTCATTTCTGTCAGATCTGCTATTTTTTCTATTTATTCTTTCAAATTATTCTTTATTCTAGTTCTTCTTCTTCTAGTGCCTGCTTGATATCCTTTTTGTCTGTAGACAACTTATTAAAGTTACTTAGGAGATTTGCATGAACATCCTTGATTAGTTGTTCCAAATTCTGTTTCCTCCAGCTTTTTAATTTGGTCATCTGGTTTGGTCATATCTTCTTGCACTTTCATATTCTTAGTGATTATTTGTAATGTGATTATCTTGATAAAGTTATTTTGAAAGTCAATTTCCCTTGCTCCTCTGAGATTTTGTACCTGCTTGGGTTTGTGTTGAAGTTCTCCTTTTGCACTTGGTTTGTCAGTAATTCCCCACCAAACCAAGGCTGGGACCTCACACAGGAGGCACAACTCTAATTGAAGGTCTGTTAAAAACTAGGGGAGAAAGGCAGTTTGCCAGAGTGCACTTTTCTTGTCTTCCCAGCAGATGGGCCACCTCTTGCCCTCTGGCCTGCCTCTCTCAGACTTTGTCAGCCTCTGCTGGACAGTATTGATATCAGATGCAAATCCAGTCAAGGCTGCAGGTCTCCTGCATGCTGAAAGCAGCCAACCCCGGTTCTGGGAGTTAGACACTGTGCACTTCAGTGGAGGATCCACTTGTGGGCAAGATGGGTCTGGTGATTCCTTAGACTTTGGAGCTGAGAGTTTCAACTTCCCTTGCCCACAGCCAACCTGGGAGTACCTGGCAGTTATGGGTTGACTTGCTCCCTCATCTGCACTTCTCCGCCATGCAGGCCATGAGTGCTCCAGCCCTCCGTGGAGAAAGTATAGAGGTAGCAGGACCCAGAGTGCCTCTTTCACTAGCCAGGTGTCAGAAAGGCTTGGACCTGCATCCACTGCTCCTACCTAGGGGAGGGCCCCCCAGGCTCCACCAAAACCAGGCACCCACTATGGCCTTTCTCAGGGATGCGGAGTAGGTACTATATACTGCAAGGTTTCTGTGCATAGGTAAACCAAGTCTGCTGCTGGCTTCTGGGTTCCCACATGGGAGCTCCTGGCTGTGGAGCTGAGAGGAAAGATCTCCCCAGCTGGCAGTGAGGGTAGGAGTGCAGGAGCACTCCTTCAGCATCTGCTCTGGCCTTCACATCGCAGCCTGCCCCATGTGCAGTCAGGACTGAGTAAACTCACCCCATCCTCTCAAGTGTGGTTCCCCTGCTTTTTCATCTAAGTCCTCCATATATAATGTAAAACTCCATCTCTAGTCATTCATACCCTGGAACCAGTGTCCCAGTCATTTTCTGTCCTTTCTCTAGTTGTTCCACGGTATAGGGGTGAACTCAGCCTATCCAATTTCACCATCTTCCTTGAAGTTGATTATGGAAAAATATCCAGCAATATACCAAATAGAGCTTCTGAAGGTATCCAAGTTTCAGGATTTAGATTTTTCCCTCATTTATTAACTGAATGGCTCAACCACACCCATCATTTATGTAACTACCTAATTTAGTGGGTGAACAATAAATCTGCAGGAAGGAGTAAGAGTTCAGGCCCAAAAATGGCCTTCCATTCAGAATTTCCAGGTCATAAAAGTGACCCTCTAGTTAGACTCCAATAAAAATTCTTATCACTGTGCTCTCTTGTCACAAAAAGCAAGGGACTTTTCACATGGAGTTAATTCACTAAAATACACGTCACATGGCATGACTCAATGTCTTTGGTGGACTACCAGTTCCTTTCCTCCATCCATTTACCGTAAATTACTTTGCTTCATCTTTGGAAGAGTGGCTTTATAAAGAGTACAAGAATACCAAATGATCATTGCTGTGGTTCACTGACTTTGTACCTTAGCAGGAAGTTTGATGATTGCTTTCCAATGTGCCTATTATACATTGAACAGTCTATTTTACCAGAGGGAATTTAGAAGTTGTCAATATATTTTGACAAAGCATGTTCCATCTTTTTTTTTAAGTCATTTTTATTTATAGTGCCCTTTTTTCTACTGCTCTTTTGAACACTAAAATAATATAATTTCCTAAATTTTGTGGAATATGGTTTTAGAAATAAGTATTGCTTAATGTAATTTTCTTTCTAAATTTTATGGAATACAGTTTTAGTAATGAGTATTGCTTAATGATTAAGAAATTATCTTTTTATTTTGGGAGCAACATTACAGAACTTTTATATACATACATATATATATATATATAGCTTTTTCAAAAATATAAGCTTTCTATAAAACATCTGGATGTTGAGTTTAGAACCAATGTTTTTAAATCTTCATCTTGTAAAACAAACAAATGATAAATAAATATGTCTCAATTTAATCATATGGCTCAAAGTTAAATGGAATAGGCATAAATAATCAAGTCTTTGCCTCAAACAGAGAATGATTTTTGTCTTTGATTATCAAAATACACATCATTGTATTTTTTCTAGGAATTGCACAGAAATTCCTAGAAAACTTCTGCACAATTTCTTTTCCTTAGTTAAATGACTTAATTGAATTCAATTAAGGAAAAAATATCTGTAGATTAAAAATATATTTATTATCATAACATATAATACTAAAATGTACAGATTTAATGCCTTTTTTGGTTAAAGAAAATGGATTATTAGGAATGGTGGATTAAAAAAACAAAAACAAACAAACAAACAAACAAACAAAAAAAGAATGGTGGATGAAGGAACAAAAACTTGGAGAAAAAAGTAAGCCAATACAAAAATAAAATAAAATGAAATAAAAAATAAAGAAACAAATAGAAACAACCACAGCAACAACAAAAAGTAAAATAATAAAAAGTAAATATAAATGTTTGAATTACTATTATTTGATGGAAAAGGATAAAAAAAAAACAGTAAGTAGCTTCCTGAATGGAGGAAAACACAATTCATAAATGCAAAATGGGAAAATATTGTGTGAGTTGAATGTTAAAACTTGGCTGACCATTAGTTGCAACAGCACAACATAGAACAATTAAATAGTAAGCATAGGAGGCCTTAATGTTCTTTTCTAAACCTAAGTTCACACATGGAAAGCCAGTACTTACTGGCTTATACACGAGTGCTATTCTATGTTTTCATGTAATTAGAGGACAATAATCTGGGTCATAGCCCAGGTCACCAATTAGGTCATCTTCCAAATACAAAATTCCCGTATACAACGAACTACGATTTTTAATGACATCCAGAGCTCTGATTTTATCCTTCAATATTCTTAGCAGTACGGCATCATGCATAGCGACCTCTCAATAGATACCAGTTTAATTATTTAATATACTTCAAACTTGAGAGCTTCCATAAACGAGTAACTAAAAATGCTCTGTTATCCTTGATAAAAACTTGCTGATCCCAACCTCATTAATTCATTAGTCTAATGTAGGGCTTAAAGCTCTCCTTAACCACAAATCTCAGAACAATGAATTCCATTCCCCGTACGGTTCTAGAACTGAAACATATCCACTCTATGTCTTATCAGTTTTTAAATATTCCATGTCTTAATGCTATTGTCATATTCAAAAGTATATCATTACAGATATATTTTAGAGTGTTTCTCCTCTGTTTGATTAATGATGATAGAAATAAGGTAGTTAATACTACTTATTGAATACTACGCATTAGCATTTTACATATATTATATAATATAACCCTCAACATAAAATTATAAAGTAGTTGAACTGTTGCCATTATACAGATGAAAAACTGAGGCCAGGGAAGTCAAGTATCCAGACTAGGGTTCTACAAATCAGTAACTGAGCAGAAAAGCAAATTAAGGCTTTCATCAAGAGTCCACACTTTCCAGAATTCGTCACTCTCTTATTTTTAACATATTCTACATTATATCAGGGACCCAGGAATATATTTACTGTCAAATATATTTTTTAAATGCTAAATACATATATAGTACAGTAAGTGGTATTATTTCTGCATGATTTTTTAAAACATTAATATAATCTGATTCAATTAGTAAGTTCTGTGTATCTTCTATGTTCCAGACACTATATACATAGATTTGAAAATACCATCTCATTTAATCTAATCTCTAATCATTACAATCTTCTAAGATAAGTAAAATTATTTAATTTATTACATAAGAAACAATACACTCAGATAATATGTGGCAGAAGGCTCAATCAACTCACAGATCTGCCCTGAAGGACAAATCATGTGTCCTTTATTATGCTGGATATACTGACAGAATTTAATCAGGGCATGTTCATCATTTTATCACACAAATGTACTTTTGAAAACAAGATTAGGGTACCTGACAGAGCAATTGAATACTGCCCTGATTGTTTATGAAAAAGCCTGCATTTTCCTGGGAGTGAGGAAGAAGTAGTTAGGGACCCGTCACAGTTGTAAATTCTGCTCTGTGGCCTGACATTACTGGAATTTTGCTGGCAGGCTTTGTGAGGTGACACTATATAACCCTGTTATCAAATGATTCATACTTAACTTGCTTGTTGTTAAAAGACATGCACAACTTGTTTGCCTCATTAGGCTCAAATATAGCTCTTCATATAAAGAGAACAGATCCCCTTATGCGAAATGATAGTGTTAAATGAAAACAATATGCTAGGTCCATATACCACTGCTCAGATAATAATAGCAAATGTGGTGGAGAAACTCAATGTCTTTGCTAAAAACATTTCCTGAGACAACATTTAAAATAATATCTTTGAAAACAAACCAAATCAAACCATTAAAGCACCAGTCCACAGAAAGAATTAATGAGTGGCTCACGACACTTGGTTTTCAAAGTGAATTTGAGTTCTTTGTTTCTTTGGTATGATTCAGGGAGTCCAAATAGAGCATTTTACTCTTTAAGAGTTTATTTGAAGAAAAAGGAAAAGACAGTTGAAAAGGCTTTCTTTATCATACTTTAAAATTGAAAAAAGAGCAACAGATTCTAGCTTTAAAAGAACATTAGAAAGTAATGTAATAGGGCATAGAAGTAGCTGGGTGCTGTTTTGATCTAGTACTGAAAACCTCAAGATTGAATTTATTTTAATTTTTCCAATTTGTAGTTCATTATTATGTTTAAATACCATTTTGGAAATGAATAGAAATATGACACTATGTTATTTATGTGTATTGGTTTTAAATTTAATAAAAATTTTTTACCAGGTTTCTTCATTGTTTTAAACTCAGATTTTCTCAACCTTGTCTATTTTTTTTTTACATGGGCAGGCACCGGGAATCGAACCCGGGTCCTCTGGCATGGCAGGCAAGCGTTCTTGCCTGCTGAGCCACCGTGGCCCGCCCAATCTTGTCTATTCTTAATCCAATATATTCTGAATATGACATCTCAGGATTTTATGTATCTACA
Source organism: Myrmecophaga tridactyla (assembly GCA_004026745.1). Taxonomy (NCBI): domain Eukaryota; kingdom Metazoa; phylum Chordata; class Mammalia; order Pilosa; family Myrmecophagidae; genus Myrmecophaga; species Myrmecophaga tridactyla. The sequence continues at coordinate 278,956 of PVIY010000069.1, forward strand.
ATTAAGTCATGGTATACATATATTAAATGACATTTTTTGTTTTCCTATACTTATTTTCCTTATATTCGTTTCCTATACTTATATATTCTGTTTTTGATATGTAACCTAAAAATGCCTTTTTTAGATGATTTCCAGAACACTGAGCATATGTCATATAAATACAATAAACATTCTTAAATTATCCTCCTTACACCATTCTCAACAATGTTTCTTTTACAAGAATTACTTTTTTTATATACCCACTACTAGGTTTTTAACTTCTAACCTCTAATTAGAAATCACTACTTATTTGGAAGCGTTTTGGTATAATTTGCACATAGAAAACATCTGGCTAACGCTTTCTTCTTCTTCCCCTTCTTTAACTGTTTTTAAATTACTCAGCCACATTATTACATATTTTGCTGGTGGATTTTTAGCTAGGAGTCTTGATCAAGGCTGTTAACAAGGGAATACAATTATTGTTCTGATCTAATAAGATACCTCTCTTTGTTCATCAGCCATTTTATCCACAGTGTTGCAGTGGAAGGCAGTCTTATTTGCAAGAATAAAACTTGGAAGACCAGTTTCACTCCTGATTGCTAATTTGACTAATTGTCATTTGTTTCATTTTGTCAGAGGCAACAGTTCCCTCATTAGGCTTTTTTCTTATCTGTACTGTCAGAATCTGGCTTAGGTCACATAGCATAGCACAGATTGACTATATGCTATCGATATCTCTGACACTTCAGTCCTCACCAGGATCTCACCTGTCAGATCAAAATAAACTCCATCAACATTTTGCAGAATCACATCCTTCGTGATTAGTGCTTTCCCTAAACCCTCAGATCACTTTTGGCTGTAATACAATCAAATCATCAAGCCAACATAACACCCTTTAAAAATTTTCCCTAATTAACACAAACTCTGTACACTCCTAATGCAGTCTTAAATTTTACATGATTAGCTTCTTAAATCTTAAGATGTAAATTCTTGCATCAAATTGATTTTTACAAAAAAAAAAAGATGTAGCTCTAGGTCAGGTGCATTTACAGAACTCTAATTTAGGTGTCACTTTTACATACACTTGTAGAAGTTTGTCCTACGATGTACATATATCAAAATGCCATTCTGAATATGAAATACCATTATAAATTCTAGAATATTTAATCATGGTATGACATATCCATTTCACCATGTGTGTCAACTGCTCTTAATTAGTAAGGAGTGTTGGGAACACTGGATTGAGGCTACATCAAGGCTCAGTGGGAATGAATGCTATGGTAATGTGTGCCATAGGAGGGGTATGCAGAAAAGGCAGGTGTGCCAGGTATTTTCATTCCAGCATTAGAGCAGAAGAATTACTTCCACTTTGTATAGGGTATTGCTTACACCAGCACCAGGCAGTTAGTTGCTTTCTACTGGCAGATGGTGTTGATAAAGTTCAGCCTGCCTGTGAACAAACTCAAAAACCCATGCACCATGCCCTCTAGGTGAACGTGGCATTCATTTTCCTTAATTAAACTATCATTGTTAGGCAGCATCAAAAGAACTCTCTGAAAGCAAGGGTTTCACCAAAGAGAGATTCTCTATGAACTCCAGGGAACACAATAAGCAGATCATTACAGAGTTATCAGCCCCCTGCAAAGTTATAAATTAAAGAATCAGTATGCTATCAAGTGACAAAGAGCGGAGGAGGGACAGCATGGATTGAGTAGTCTTCTGTCTCTTTTTTTTCAAACAGAATATAATCACAGAAATTTCAACTACTGTCTTCCTTTATTCTTTAAGTTTTTATAGAAATCTGGCTGGTGGGAGATAAATTCTCCTTAGAAAAGTAGATTATGTGCTCTGTGAAGCATAACTTCATGGACCTTTAAGTCAGTGAATATTAGTAATATATGAGAACCACTTTTGAGGCTGGAAAGTAAAATATGCACTTTCTATATGAATTATAGACTCATTCAAATTGTTCTTGTTCCCTATGTCTTCTATTTTTAGCAAGCATTCTTTGAAATGTTTTCTTAAAGCAGTGTCCCTCCCTGAGATTTCTTCACTCAAACGGGACAGATGAATACTTTCCCTCTCAATGTGCCCAGCACACTCTACAGACATTTCTATTAAAGCAAGCAACACATTATTTTAATTACTTGATTGCATTGCAATCTGCTTTACTAGACCATGGATACTGAAAGGCAGGAATGGTTTCTAAGTCAGCTTTTGATCCTCAGAAGATGACATAACGCTTTGCAGAAGATAGGCACTTAATCATTACACTTGAATGAAAAAAATTATCCATTAGTAGTATGGATAAGGAGAAGAGAAGAGAAAGTGAGTTTGGTAGACAGAAGTTGAGGAAGCAGTATTTTTTAAAATAGTGGGTACCACTTTTTGGTAGGTGAAAATCTGTAAGAGGTTAGAGTGGAAGTCAAAGGAAATAGCTTGAAGGGACTTTGGAACAGGGAGTAGGGAAGTAGGATATATTCTGTGGAAAACAACAACATCAAGAGCTACAGCAAATGGAAATGTTGGTTTTAAGGTTAGACTTGGATATAAGAGTACTGCTTATTATTTATTTCAAATTGGTCCCTTTTGACTAAATGTCTTTTATTTAGGGAGGAGATGGTAACAAGTGCTAAGAAAAAGTGGGAGGATGGCGCTAACATTAATAACTTAGCAAGTACCTGGCATTTTATATATATTGTCACATTAACTCAAAGAGTACTGTGATTTTGGTATTTCTTAATAGTTTTATAGCTAAAAAGATAGTTTCTAAAACAATACAATGTTTGTTCAAAGGCCCCATTGAGTAACAGGGACAGAGAATAAGAAGCCCCATGATGGAGTTTAATTTCCAGGTAGTGTTGGGAATGCTACATTGAAACGCTCTAAAAAATGCACCTTAATTACTTGGTCTTAAATACATTAACAAGTTCTTTTAATTTTTAGGAAGGGTTATGCCTTTAAAAAAAGACTGCATGTCTGTTGGCAGATTCATGTATATAACTCCATTCCCTCTCACTATACTAAGTCTTTCTGAACAGAGATGCCAATTAATGAAGTGTCGAGGTGCTTAGAGCTTCAGGCTCTGGAATCAGATAGAACTAGGTTGAGCCTGGTGTTCCTCCCCAACCTCCCCCCCGGCCCAACCCCTCTCCAACCCTCATTTACCACTAAGAGACATCCCCTAGAAAACACTCGTGTTTCTGCACATATTGTGAACAGAGGTGCTGATCGCCCTTTATTCCAGATTATTTTAGCCTTGAAAATAGAAATAGTGTCTTTTAACAGAGCAATGAGCAAGAGTGCTTACAGCTTGGTGTGATATGTCGTTTCCCTCCAGAGCAAGGGTCAGGCATGCTTGTGAACTGCATATTAGAAAAGATTCATGTTCCCTAAGCTCAAGATTCCTGTCCTATAATACAAAACTCACTATGTATGCAGATATCATCTCACACTGAGAATCATGGTTCGGGGAGCAAGAACAAATGTTGATACTCTGGCTCCTGAAACTACTTTGAACACTACACTGTCCTTCATTTCTGACATGGGAGTTTTGTTTAATACGCCATCTTCCAAGAAATGGGCAGAAAAACTTGCAAAGCTGCAAGTAGAGTAAAACTTAGACTCTTCATAGTTCTTGATGTCTACTAGCTGAGTAACTTGCATGATTATTTTGAAACCTCCAAGCATCTGTTTCAATATTGTGACATTGAAATACGACAATGCTCATAAAGTGCATATTGCATTGTAAGTGCTCAAATTAATAAATGATAACAGTAGTCATAGCAGGAGCATCAGCATCAGCAGTAGTAATAAAAGCAAAAGTAGTGGTAGCTTCAATACTAGAAAGAGTAGCAGCAAAAGGAACTAATATTGAAATAATGTCAATTATGGTAGATAGTTTACTAAGTGTTAGGTAAAGGCTATCTTATCTCACAACAAATGGAACAGATAATCTTCATTGTTTCCATCGATTTAAAGAAATAAATGAGTCTAAGATTGTTGATGTGATTTGTCCAAGGTAGCTGAAAGAGTCTGTATTAAAGTTGGGATAAGAAGTTAGCGATGTCTGACATCCACGTGTTCCTATTGTATGAATTTGCAGCCACGTGTTTGGGACGAAGCTATTAAGTCATTTATTTAGATCAGCAATTGGACATTTCTACCTCCTATCCATAGAAGAATTACAAAAACACGTGTCAAATATGGTACAATTCATTTATTTTTTGATTTTTTAGGAAAGAAAGCCTAGAGAGAAAATGACAATCTCCAGATATTTTTTGTAGAAGCATTCATCTATGCACTTACCCTTTTAACCTCCACGTGTTCTGTCAGTTTTTATTATATTAACCTTTATCCACATTAGTATATTATTGCATTTCCCCATAAAACAAATAATCTTTATCTGTAGTAAACTGTATAGTATTTTCTTTACTTGTTAATTTCACAAAATCCCATGCTAATTTCTCTGTCACAAATCTTTAAAATTTCATTGATCCAATCAATCATTCTCAGTGAAAATTACTTCAACAGCCTGATTAAATTTCTAAACAACAGCTTCATACGGTTTTCTAATATAAATACAAAGGTATAGAAACACATACAATATATGCGTTTATACACACACACACACACACACACACACACATACATATAACGATAGAGATGCATTTTACTATTTAATTTCACAGGCAATGTCATATGTTAGAAAGTATTTCTGATATTTGTCATGTAATATATGTTATATATTTATCTATGTCTATAGATATAAATATTTTAAAGCTTCAGATTCTATAGAAGAAGCAAACAACAAAAATGGTTCATAAATATAATGGTTGGATATGTTTACATTTAAAATGTTGTGATTGTATCAAGCAAATATTCAGTCAGCATAAAATCAATATCTTTTACCTCTACAGATGGGAACAGGAAAATCCCATGAGGCTGTGCTCACTGAGTTGGCTATGCAGGTGAGTTGAGGATGGCCATCAAGGATATAGCCAGTCACACAGCTGTAGCGTATCTTGTCCCCAACATCAAACCTTGTACCATATAATACACCTTTGGGCGGAACTCCTGGGTTTCCACAAGAGCTACTCTGCAATTCTATAGAAGAAAGAGGAAGAGAGAATTTACAGTTATTTTAGTATACATTTTAATGTTTTAGATTTATAAAATTATGTAGAGATATAAATATCCCTTTTCCTTTGAGGAGTCACAAAAAGGAACTGTCTTTTGTTTCAATAAATATTAACAGAAGTATGGGAAGGAAACTAAATTTTACTGGATAGGTACTATGTGTCATTCTTTGTGCTAAAAATTTTTAGATATTCTATATTATTTAATCTTCATTGTAAACTTTGAAATTGGTATTACTCATATTTTATAGTTAAGTAAACCTGAGGTTCAAAGCATTTAAGTGACAAGATTCCTGTCCTATAATACAAAAGTAAGAAGTAAGCATAGTAAGAAGCAAATCTGGTTTCATCAATATCATCCCCACTATTTTGCTGCTTCTACTTAACCCTAAACCAAGAGCACTTATCTAGAAACTTTTTGAGTGCAAACTATTTTTTTATCACTTAAATGAGAAAAAGTTTAGTGTAACGGGAAATGGCCATATTTTTGAAGTTAGAGAGACTTGGGCTAGAATCCCACCTCTATTATTTGTTTAACTTTGGATGTATAGTATGAATTATAATAATAAATGCATACACTTGCTGTATAGTTTTCGTTAGAGCAATATACAGAACTTCTGGAAAATGCCTGATATATCAGTGTAATTTATCTATTACCTTGTTATTTTATTGCCTGTTGCTTTAAAGTAAACAAACATACCAATATAAGAGACTTTAAAAATAATATTCATTTCAGAGAAAAATCCATTTTACTTTAAATGAACTAATGGTAAGAAGATAATTGAAAAAAATAGATCAAAAGATCAGAACTTACAGACTTAGTGAGGTTAGAGGTGGATTATTTTCTCTTATATTGCTTTCTAAAATTTCTATTATACTCTAAACAATTAATAAATACACAAAAAATTTAAAAAATAAGTTAAAAGGCATTCTGATTTGACTTAAGCCTATTGTTAATAATATTATACAATCTTAATTTCCTAGTTTCGGCATTGTACTCTAGTTACATAAGTAGTTAACATTAAGGGAAGCTGAGTAAGAGTACATGGGAGCTGTGTACTATTTTGCAACTTATGATAAGGTTAGAATTATTGAAAAATAAAAGTAAAAAGCATTGCAATGCAAAAATGAAATATATTTCTATTTGCCTTGATAATCTTTCTATTTGTTTAGTTAGTAAGTTCCATATGCTATCATTTTATATTAAAACAATTATAAACCAATGTAACATTGAAATATTAATAACAATATTAAGTAAAAAATCAGATACAAAATGGTTCATAATATATAGCTGCAACTATACAAAAATTATGGATAATAATACATAATAATTATACACAGATGAAATTTTGTCCTTTTATTCATACTAGGCTTATAGTAATTTGTTTTTTTTTGAAGCACTAATTTTGCTCTACAAACTTTTCAATGCTAGTGAAAAGAAGACGAACACTGATGAATTTTAAATGAGGACAGTTTAATCAGTGAAAGATTTATTGAGATTAGAACATTAATAAAAATTTTGATATATTTTAGAAAGTATTTACTTTTAGTCTAAAGTATTTATTATTTTAAGTTTCTTAGCCATGGAAAAGTGAAGAACTTGGCTAATATTTACTAATTATAAGTGTTTTCCTTAAATAACAGACAGTCCCCATATGCTTTCTCAGCATTTAATAATACATCATAAACTAATATTTGAAAAATATTAAACTGATAGTGACCACTATTAATGATCTTCAATGTTTCACTCTGCTATTTCTCCAAGGCATATACTATAAATACATTTTTATGAAAATATAGAACACATTCATTGTGAATTTCGAGCATTTCTTTAAAAAATGCTTTTTGAAATGAACAGCAGTTTATTTTGAAGTATTTAATTTTTGGAAAATTCATTTGATTAATAGATGAAGTGTTTGCTGCAAGAGACTGTGAGGTTAATAAGTTTTGATAATATGAATAAGAATTCAATTCCCTTAACAAAGGAGATACTTTTAATGAAACTACCACTTGTGGCCTTAGAATCAATTCATTCCTTTCCCCTACTCCCTAAAAAATAATTAAGGTCAGGACTTCAATTATCATAAAGTTATATATCTAGAAGGAAAGTAGTTTCCAAATTATTTCATAGGAAGCAGTTAGGTGGGGGATGTGGGCAGGAAACAGAGAAGAAAGCTCTAAATCATTATTATATTCAGGTTTAACCTTGATTTAAATGAATGAAGAAACATTACCCAGAACAAAGTCTTTAAAGGAAAAATGGAAAATATATAAAGGGCTGAATGAAAAATAGCACAAGAAGGATCTTATTAGGTTACCTAATCCATCCTTTACCTTGTGGCCGAACTATTTCTAAATCATTACACAGATAAGAATTCAAACTGTTTCAAAATGAAACTCAAAGAAGAAACTTCCGGAACACATCCAGTTCTTTCCTTCAGGAAACTCCTGCTGTTGCTTTTTTTTGTCCTTGTTTGTCACCATCATGACTCAGACTATTGCAGAATATGTAACCAATGAAGACAGTTAAAAGGGTTCACATTCTCTTAATAAATCCCGATTCTATAGACATTGATTATGGATTCTTTTTTCTTTCTTTTTTTTTGGTCCTGTCACAACCCATTAATTTGGATTTGGGACATCTCTTTAAGATCTCTATGTGCATTTAATTGGCAGAGCCAAGAAGAAGGTTTTATTAACTGGAGGAATTGTCTTCTTCACCATCAAGGAACCTACGTTCTGATTTAACATTTACTTTTTAGTCTTGTTTTTTTTTTAATAAATAGGGCTATATATTTGAACTTTTTATTATATTAACTATTAAATAAACAAAGGGGTTTTAGAAATAACTAGATTAAATGAACTTGTAGACATTGTTTTATTAACAATCAAGTGTATGAATTTCAGGGGAAAATGAAGACACATTGACAATGTTCAGTAAAGCAGAATATAAACTAATCAGTATTTATAATAAGGAATGATTTTTGCTTATTCTTTATAAAATGATTCTTAAAATAGAGGCCTAGCAATAAATAAAGAATGTTCATATATTTATCAAATGTACACATTCAGTTGTGTTTCTGAAGCAAATAATTATCAAAAGTAGAGTTGCTGAATAGCCTAAAATGATCTTTCACTAATATATCGGACACTAATATATTGATGGCACTAATATATGATCAAAAGTTTTAGGTGAGTAAAATAGAACAATTACAAAATCTGACAAATCACATTTTTATTACCTAATGCAAAGATTAAAATGGGTTGCGGGAGTACTTTTGATTGAGTGAAATTAAAATGTATCTGTTTTCTGCCTGAAAGCTGTATATTTCATTTATCCTCTCTTCTCACAAGTGTAATTATCGGCAAATAATGTAAAGACTTTGGGACAACATAAACCATTCTATAGTACAAAGGGTTTTCAATACTTACAGTAGTAAAATTCCTTGGGAAAAATCCACAGTACATCAAAAACTCCAATCGTTTCACAAAAGGTAGAGTTTAGTAACACACCAATATTAGTCAAAAGAGATAATTTACTAGGCAAGTAATACAAGCTAATTTTGTCATTAAAACTCCTACAGTTTGAAAAAAATAATAAAAAAAACAACTCCTACAGTGTGCCATTCACATTGTTCTACGATATGTTCCATTTAAAGCAACACCATCTCCTTTACTTTCCAAGAGTTCACAATTTGAGAATCGAATAGCCTTCATTGTTTGAATATCTTATCTGTGCCATATGCTGTTCTAGGCATTTTCCTATTTACATCTCACTAAACACCCAAAACCATCTATGACTTCCCCCATTGTACAGAAAGGGAAATTGAGTCCCAGGTAGATTAAGTAAATTGCCCAAGAACATCCATCTAACCTGGGGTTTAAGCCCAATTCTCTCTAACTTAAAAGCCTCACATAATTTCACAATTGCATATAGCTACCCTTGAAATCAATTAAGAAATGGAGATATTCATTCCACAAATGTTTATTAAGGATCTATCAAGAACAATGCTCTGGGAATATACTCTTTTAAAATACTGACATGGGTCCACCCTCATGGAGTTTACGTTTGGTGGCAACCAAAGGACATAGCTATGTGAATACAGAATATTAGTTATAATGTGACAAGTGAGATAAAAGAAACATATTAGTTATAATGAAAGCATATCATTGAGGAAACTTAATTGGTCTTAAGAGGAAGTCTATTATATTCAGAATTGAAAAGAATAAGAATCAAAGTAGTTTAATAGCCAGTAGATTTGGTAATACAGTAAATACAGATGTATGGATGTTTCTGAGTAGAAACTGGAATTAGGGAAATTATTCTTAAAGAATGAGCAAAAATATGTTCAGGTAGCAAATGCATATCTTATGTATAGTCTCATGACTATAAAGGCAAACTATTTCCAGCATTAAATGTCTAGGGGGTTCTGTAAACTAAGAAGAGAATGATTGAAAGCAAATAATTGAAAATAAACATTTAAAAAATATGTTAGCAGAGAATTTTATAAGCATCCCTGATACGTATCATGCAAATTAACTAATTTAATACTAACAATATTGGATGTGAATAATTATGTTAAATAATTTCCAAAAATATGACCAGCCAAAATGAGTTGTATGAATAGATTATTTGGAAATAAGAACCAAATTTCACAGAGCTGTTGATATAATTACATAAAATATTTATGAAAATCATTTATATACTGAGCAACATTCAATATATGGCAGCTATTATTATGATAAGCTCAATAAATTGCATCTTTATTAATATTAATCATTGAATTTGAGACATCTAAATTAGGTGTAGTTAAGTTATGATCTACTAGAGGCAGGGTCATATGCATTAAATCTTCATTAATTGCTAATTATGCGAAATCATTCCTAATGTCTTAAAATTAATCAGTAAAGTAGTAATCTAGTCAAGAAACAATTCTATCATTCCTCTCCAAGTAATAAATGAAATTACTGGTCTATTCTGGCATATTGGTATAAGATTCGTAAAACCAAATTCACAAAACTTCCCTATAGATGTTACGGACTCACTAATTCTTTCATCTATCGATAGACATCAGATATCAAGCACTATGCCAGGCGCAGTGGATATGGAAATGATGTTTTGTAGCTTAATGGAATAAAGACAAATGTAGAATGAAGGAAAATGTGAAAAATTTAATTTAAATTCTGCACGAGAATATATATAAAGGACTATAGGAGAACAGAATTTAAGTCATGCTTTCCTTGGAGAAATTCAGTAAAATTCTATCAAATAAGTTACAAAAAGCAAAGTGATTAATACTAATAAACTTATTAAAACAAACTTGCCTCTAGACAATTTATTTCCCAAATTGTATGGCACACTTCGATAGTTCTGAAAGGCAAGATATCTTGCAAAATATCAGGACAAAAACCTGACCTTGAAAATTCGCATTAAAAAAATGAATGAAAGGAATAATAGCTACCATGACTACAGAATAGCATATTTATTCAGTCAAATAGATGAAGCATGATCCTGCTGAGATCAATTAACAATGCTTTAAAACATTGTAAAATTATATCTACTAAGGGATGTAAAATCAGGTTGTTTGTACTTCCTACAAAAAATTAATCTCAGGGTTTTATTTCCCAGATGATATAAAATAATTTAGGAGAGTATAGCATCAAGTTAAACCAAAATTTTGGTACCTTCTGCTTTTCATTCTGAGATTTCAAAGTATTCTATAAATGAATACATTTTCCAGATTTTTTTTTGTGGAACAGCATGTTCCTGTATTACAGATGCTATACCACTTCATTCACATAAGACATAAATGGTATAGTTTGAGAATTAACTTGGAGACTTTGGTTTGACCAAATATTTTATGAATAACATATCTATAAAATGAATGTTTATATACAAAAATAAAAATAATAGAGTGGAACAGGAGAGGTAGAAGAGCACTGAATTCACACCATGAATTTCATTTTAGTCACAATAATTACAGAACCATATTAACATGTTACTTTTGAAGGGGCAAATTACATAGCTTTGCTAGTCAAAGCTGAATCAAAAGTTTTGTATTTCTATGAAAGAAGACAGTTCCTAAACATAAGCATAGTTCCTAAGCTATTGGTCATTCCACAGACCTCACAGGGATGCTAGAGATGAAGCAGAAATGAGGAGACATTTGCCATTTTCAAAGCCATCTTGAAGCTGCAAAAGGTAGAGATTTGGTAATCCAAAGGGGTAATGTTTTCTTTTATTAGTTGTTGTTGTTTTTATTATTATTACAATAATGAAAAGGAAGGTGTTTTAGAAAGTAAATTATTGGCTGCCGAGAAGAAACGAGGACTAACCATCACTCTTTCACTAATACGCCTAAAAGGAATATAGATTACTAAATTGATTTTGCTCCCTAAAATGTACAAAGATTAAATATATATTTCAAGTGTTGGAGGATAAAATTCTATTGTCTCAATTATTTTAATTGTGAAAAATTCTCAGAGTCACCAGTTATATTTCCAAAGGAAGTAAATGGTAAACAGTAGAGCAGTTAGTGCAAAACCAAACACATAAAAACATTTATAATATACAGGTAAACTAATGCTGCTTTGATATTGGTAGTGAGGGTCTCAAATGCAATAAAATAAACGTTTTGAGAGTCAGATTAAGAGAAGTAGTCAAATAAAATGTAGAAGATTCCCTTGTACAACATACAACAAAGACTAGCAGTTAATGATTGTATAATTTGATATGCGAATAAGAGGTATTTATGTACTTCCAATTTCAAATATGCATGCTTTTTTATTTTTGCAAAATAAATGTTACCACCTAAAGCAAATTTGAAAAAACAATATTGTACTTTTGTTCTGTAAGCTCTTTAGCTACCAATGTAGCTAGCCAAGATAGCTGGGTGGAAAAGTCACAAAATATGAAAATTTTCATGGTAATTTGAACTCAGCTATATCTGTCATATCTGTCAGAATATTGTCAATGCAAAAAATAAAATAAAAATATAGAAAGGAGACATATTAGCAACCACCTTCACTTTAAATTTCTAAAATGGAATAATGCTGCATCTGATTTAGGGTAGCTTTTGATAGTTTGATTCAGAATAACAGAAAAAATATGAATAGACTCTCCTCTCCTTATGACAGAATTGGGCCATGCATCTGTATTAAGACATTTGGATAAAAGTATTCTAATTCTTTAAAAAGACAGGTTAAGTTGATCATGGGTACTTTACTGGATTACTTTTTCATCCAATATGATGGTGAGAGATGCCATGGCAATTCAACAAGTAATCAACCACCAAATAATTATTGAGGCCTGAGATATAAATGTCAAATGGGTCTATAAAATATGACACCATTTCTATCCTCCTGAAACTTATAACTCAGTTGGAAAGATAAGGCATTCTTAGTATGACCTTCTGGCAATTAAATGATAAAACTGAGTCTATAAACATAAAAAAAATTCTTAATAATGTATTTATTTAAAAAAAGGAAGATATTCTATAAAATGAGATGAGAAGAATTTTAGCTAGCAGGTAGTTAAGAAAAGAGTGAAAAAAAAAAAAAACCAATCACATGATGCAGGTCCAGAAAGAGGAATGTGCAAGATGTAATCAAGGGCAATATGCAAAACAGGTTGGTTTAAGTGGAATATCAGCCACATGTGGAAACATGGAATGAAACTTCAGAAAAGAATGTTAGGGTCATTCTTTGGAAAGCCTTGAATTTAGCCATTTTAGGGTAAATGGCATGTGGCCCCTACCAAGAGTTCACAAATGAAATGGCTTAAAAAAGATAGCAGGGATGGCATAGGCTAGATAGATTGGCCTACATCCTCAGGTCATCCAGGGACCCAGGCTCTTTCCATCTTGCTCCTGTATGATCCCCTAGGTCATTGCTTTGTCTGCATGGTTAAGCTGGATTGCCACAAATGTTGATTTCCATGCTACTGGGGTATGAAGTAGGGATGTCTGGAGAAAGCAACACCCTCCCTGCTCTCCATCACCCATAACTCTGCACCCCATTATTGTATCATGTTGAAATTCCAAGGTTTCTGGCAGATGCACAGCAGGCTTTTCTGTCAAGACTTATTGGGTTTCCTCATGGACCAGAAACACGGTGCTGCAGAAAATGGATGATTACAATAAAAATCCCCATGGGAATAAGGAAAGAAAAGGGAATACTCCATAGTCAATGGTCACAGAAATGAGTAAATCCTGTTTGACAGAAGTTATGAAGCACCTCCTGCCCTGGCAGACTCCAGTTCTGCTCTTTAGGAGGAGCTCCATTGCCCTTGGGCCTTTGTAGTCCCATGGAATTGCTTTCTGGGTTGGTCTTTCTTCTCAATACTTTCTGTAGCAAAATTTGAAGTGGGCATGGGAGAGCAAACCAGCCTTGCAGGTACACAGTTTTTACATCCTATATCTGCTAATGAAGTCTTGGAGCTTGAAAATCACCTTAAGGTTTGAACAATCACAGAATTTTGCAGATGAGTCATGGATTTATTTGGTTATAAAACCCCCTCAAAAACTTACTAGGTATTGACTCATTTGCCTCAGTTTTTTCCCATGTACCAGTGACCATTCCCTATTCCCCCAACCTCTTTTTTCCAATTCTCCCACTTTAACCATCCCTTTCATTCTCCTTTTGATCAGGGCTTCTTTGAGATTATCTGAAGCAATACACTTGGGTAAGAACAATCTGATTTTTGCCTCAGGACTGCCTTTTATCCTTTGGCTAAGAATCATTTGGGGATTCTAATCTCCTGCTGTACAGAAGCAGCTGACTTCTCCAAACCATAGGTCACCAGAATTTTATACTTTATTTCCTTCAGTCTCTCCTTAAATCCTGGCCAGTTTATACCTAAAGTCTTCTCTTGTGAAACCTTGCCAAAGTTAGCTAAGCATGTTACCATTAGAGACCTTATTAACCTCCCCTCTTTGAGTTAGAGAGCTCATGGTCTGCCTTCACTTTATCAAAAGCAATGACTTCAATGAATACATACAACACAGGTAACCAGCTTTCCAATTTATCATATGGGTTTCCTTGCTACCGATTTCTTATCACAAAGCAGTATCATATATTTTGGGTTTTTATTTTGTTACTATCCCCTTCCAGGACCAAATATTTATTAGTTCTAGAAATAAAAATCACTGTTTTTTAAATGCAGAAAGTGACTAAATGCAGTTTCTAGGAAGAAGCTTCCAGCTGAATCTCTTGAGTGACCTATCTTGAGGCCAACACTGGAATTGAGCTTACCTGGAGCCACTGTACAATCAACTTTAAACAGAAGGATACTGTGAAAGAGTCAATTAAAACTATTGTTCAGGAATCAGGGAGTCAGAGCAAGAGGCAACAACTAGGACCATCATATTTTATATCCAGGGAGCTGGAAATTATTAGAACTTGCTGTAGCAAAATCACAACTGGTAATGAAATCAACAGGTAGAACATACAGTAAAATTGCCCGTGATGAAATCCCATTTTTCAGTCTCACTCAGGTGTCCAACTGGTATAACTTAATTCACATCCACTACAAAGGGAGTCGCAGCACTGTGCTTTTGTCTGTTTTTGAATATTTAAAATAGAAAGCGGGTGAAATGAAGGTTGATGCGATTTATCTCATCGCACTGTCTCTTACAGATTGAATTGTGTTTCCCAAGAAAACATGTTCAAGTCCTAGCCTCCAGTTCTATGAATGTGAACTTATTTGGATATAGAGTCTTTGAAGATGATGTTAGGATGAGGCCAAATTGGGTTAATCTAAGTCTAAGATGATTGATTTCATTAAAATAATGGGAGAATTGGACACAGACAGAGAGAGAATGCCATGAGACATCGAGGTATAGAATGCCATAGATTCCCTGAAGCCAGGAAAGAGTCAAGGAACAGATTCTTTCCTACTGACTGTGGAGAAAGCAAGGCCCTGACTTTTGCTTTCAGAGTACAGCCTCCAGATCCATGAGATAATAAATGTTGTTTTAAGCCACCCAGTTTGTGGTGCTTTGCTTCAGAAATCAAGACAATGGCTAATAGTTAGACTCCCCACCCTTCACCCCCCTTAACCTGTTTCGGTGTTGATAGGTTAATTCTTTCAAAATACACCACACAATCTCTCCAACTCTGCCTACAGAAGAAAATCCAATCTTCCACAACCATACCTCTATATAATTTTCCAAAATCTCTCCCCACTCACCTATTCACAGGATCTATTTAAGTCAAATATTCACTGTTCCCATCAATATGTTAAAAGTATTTCTGCCCCGAGGGTTTCTTTACACCATTCTGAAATACCTCCCGTCTCTTCTCACCTATCCAGATCTTTCCACTCTATCAATATCCAAACCAAACCCTACCTTCTCCTTCAAACTCTCCAATCCATGGTGAGTACCTTTCTCTCAGGAAAGAAAAGGGTTTATTTTCTATTATACTCATTGACCACTTATTCAAGTGTCTAAGGCATCTCATTTTGGCCCCTTTCATTGTTTATTTTAATCCTGCATTGTTCTCTAATTTTTCATAGGTAAACATTTTGTCTCCTCAATTGACTTGTGACTGTAATCAAGGCAAGTATGTTTTTAAAGTGTACCATTTAAGCCCAAACTTTCCAATTCAGACATACTGGACTTTCATTTATAGTTATTCGATTAAATAATTAGCTTAATTCAAAGGAGAATTGATGAGTTAGGGAAATAAGAGAATTCCATATTATTTTAAATCTCTCTCCAAATTTAATACCTTGAGTCATTTATTGAAGCAGAGGACATGACAATAATCCTTGAGAGTGAGGAACCATAAGGAGAGTGGGCACCAGAGCCTTGAAAGTTTTTGGATGTCATGGAGTACAATGAATCCTGACTAGTTTACTCTCCCAGAGTGATGTTCAAACTTTCTTTCCTACAGGAACAGCTTTGAAAGTACAAAAGGAAAGAAAAAGCAATCAAGGGACTGCTCCACTTATTTTGCAGTTTTTCAGTTGACCTTCAGTTGATATGGTGAAAATTGTGCCAGCAATGAAATCAGATAAATCTGGCTTCGAATCCTACCTCTGACATTTACTAACATGTGGCCACGGAGGCTTTTAATACTTTCGCTTCTTCTTCAGTACCACCCTCAGTACTGAGATTTATTGGGGATTACTTAAGCAAATTAATGGGAAGGCAATATGACCTTAAATATGTTGTGAACTACCTGACATCACCACATTCTAACATTCATTTAATGGTTACTTATTTCATGTTGGAAAAATGGCTGTTTGCACATGAAATCACTTTCCTCAGAAATTGTGTATTATATGTATTTATGAGACTAGGTTCATTGAATATGTCTGATTGCATTCCATTCAAACCACATCATATTATTTAAATATGTCAAAAGCTTCCCACCAATGCATTTACTGTTATTCAGTTCATTTACCTTCATTCAGATCATCACATTTAAAATATATTTTACCTTTTTAAGCATTGACATCTACTAATCATGCTAACTAGTTCTGTTACTGGTTATAGCTCATGGCATAGTACAAAAAGAATTGCTTCACCAGAGCTGTGAAATACTAATTGAAACCAATTATAACAATTATCTTTCTGTTCAATTGCTTGGCTAGACTCTTTCCTCATTCCACACTGACAGACTGCAGACAGTTTTCCCTGATGTGACTGACCCAATTGCATTTTAGACTATAGTCACTGAGCATGCATACCTCTGATTAAAATTAATAGGAGTTTTGCATGAATTGAATGAGGACTGGAGTTATTATGATTTTAATATGAATATAAGTGAGAATTAAGTATCATTGAACTTTCTTATTTTAATTAAGTACCCCAAACACTCTTCATCAAGCATATAATTAAATTTAAGAGGAAGTGCATTGTGTGCTAATTGCCATTGATTATTAATAATATGCTTATTTATGCATGCAGACCGTATAATGGCCTATATTTCCAAAATGTTTCTGAATGACAATAACTGAGTTCTGCATAATGAAATCATTAATAAATTGAAACCTTGCAGTAGATGTGAGATGGAAAATAGCTTAAATCTCAGAACACTTCTTCCCTAACTTTTCTCTCTGAAAAATCAGAGCAAGTCTTCCGAACTCACATAGGAGAACTTCAAGCATTACAATCTTTTTCTTTTTCCCTCTCTGTTTTGTTGTCTGGATCAGTATATGTTTTGGCAATATTTCATTGAAACATAATGAATTCACGAGTGCAGAAAACATAATTAACTCAATTATTATTTCACCTTTTAAAAATGGTATTTGCTTTTGCTATTGGCATTATAATTAAATTAAATTAATGGTTTTTAATTGTATGCTACACAATTCATTCATTCTTTTATTCATTCATTGGCTTCATTTTCTTTAATGGTAAACTTGTTTATTAAGCATCTATTACATGCCATGCACGGGCCTAGACACTGGAGGTAACAAAAGAAAAATATATACTCCTGTCCTCACAGAGCTGTGAGTTCATCTTGTGAGCAGGTGGTAGAGAGGGGATCAAGATAATAATTAAAATATTTAGTATAGGTTTTCTGGAAAGATGGCTGAATAGAGTAGCTCAAGCCTAGCCCTGCCCCACCGCAAAGTTAGAGAAGGGACAGGAGGGCAACTGAGGTGGCGATTCTGGAGTGTGGCTGCCCTGGGAGAGCCTTCTGCACAATTCACCCCATACCCCATGCATCTGAACACCATCATCCATTCCCATTCCCAGCACTCCAGGTGCCCCCACCCCACCAGCCCCAGTACACATACCTGCGCCCCACCCCC